>JAUOBX010219646.1:0-11750 GCA_032360705.1 Eupentacta quinquesemita
TGTTTTGAGAACCAACTGTAGTTTACATGTACCAAGTTTCATTTCAATCCAACAATGTTTGAAAAATAACAACATTCTGCAAATTTGACCTCCGATTATCTTGAAAATATTGCCATGTTTTCCGGAACTGACTGTAGACCACATCCACCAAGTTTCGTTCGAATCTGAAGAAGTTGACGAAATCACGCAAATTTGACCTCTGTTGACCTTGAAAATATTGCCATGTTTTTCGGGACCAAATGTAGTCCATAACCACCAGGTTTCGTTTGAATCCAACGAGGTTGATAGTATTACGAAAATTTGACCTCTGTTGACCTCGAAATTATCGCCATCTTTTTCGGGACGGAATGTAGTCCATATCCACCAGGTTTTGTTTGAATCCAACGGAATTGAGAAAATTACGCAAAGTTGACCTCCGGTGGCCTCGAAATTACCGCCATGTTTTTGGGGACCAACTGTAGTCCACATCCACCAAGTTTCGTCACAATCAAACAAACTTGATATTTTCGCATAAAAAAAGTAAAATAGGGGGCAGCAGTCATGCAACAGTACTCTTTTTCAAACCCATCCGAGATTTCTCTGGTGTGAATATGAGTGCCAAGTTTCGAATCAATCGGACATTGCATTGGAGAGTTATTGCGCTAACACAGATATCTTCCGGCCACCATTTTATTCATTCGAACGATCACAAAGAGTAAACTAGCTGTTAGGCCTAGCCGCCTAGTCGAAGAGCTGATCATGTCTGAGGTCATTAACATGATGAAATATCATGACAAAATAAAGGGCTGCATATAAACAGGCCAAATAGCTTTCTATAGAAGATATCTATATCAGCAGGGGAATCATTCAAATGAACCTGTGGAGGCTAGTGATTTAATATAGCCTACGATACACAAGTTGTGATGATGTCCTCTCCCTTGCCTTTGCGCTCGCTGAGTAAGTTCACCGGACAAAATAAGAAGACACTACGGCGACTACATCAGTCACGCTCAATTAACATTTACATTCAAATAAGTACACCCGTTCACGGATAGTAACTGCAGCAGCCTACTTGTATATAATTAGCCATCGAGGAGAGGCTCTGTTGAAGATGAGTAACTCGCCTGCTTATCACGTCTCCACTAAACTCCGTTTCGTTGATGCGATGAATACAATGAACGCGTGGCAAAAGTAACTTAAAAGGGCTACTGCAGGTTCAAGTAAACATAGGCTTACCTAGTAGCTTAGACAAAAATAGATACATCAGTCCAAACCGGACGTTCATACGACATTCCATTACAGGTTCAGTGGACAGGGCCATTTGAATTGTGCAAGATGGACGCTATCCCCTCATGCATTACATTACCTGGACTACCCAGCAAATTGCCAGTTTTCCTTCAAAAGGTAACCATTCTTTTTTGACAGAGTAGTGAGTTATTAAGATACACAGTTTATTTCAAGAAGACAAAGAGGAGTAGGAAAACTAGGCATGTTGAATATTCAAGCACAATAAAAACAAGAGGGCAAACCACATAGTTGCACATCTCACCGGCAGCTATTACTGGGCCAACTGGTCAACACAGTCTGCCTCTCAAACTGTTTCATGCTGAACCCCCACAGTAACAATGGTATACATTGCATTTGTCAGACTCAAATTTGAGGAAATATGTAATTTATTTATTTTCACCTAGTTGCAAAGTTTAAAATCATTTGAGCTTTGCGGTTCCGGAATATCATGGAGAAGGGCGAAAAATCCTGCATTTGTTTTGATAATTATGTACCCCAAATTGTGGTGAAACCTGTAATTTGTATCTTTTCACCTTATTGCAAAGTATGGAATTGATCGAAACTCACATTTCCTCGATATAACGGCGGGAAATTCCTTCTCAAATCAAGGAATTCCCCCCCACCAAAGTCTGCAATATTAGACATTCTGGCACTAAACTGAGAGAAAGGTAGTTTTTTCGTGTCCTTCCACCATGTTGCAAGGTTGAAATAATTCCAGTCTTCCAAGTCTTCAATATCAGGGAAAAATGTCCAGAAATTATTCAGATTCACAATTTTCCCCCCAAATCGGGGAATTCCCCTCCAAATTCTGCATTTTTCGAAATTTGTAATCTGTGTCTTCTCACGTTGTTGCAAAGTTTATTAAGTCATTAGAGCCTTGCACTTGTTTAATATTTTGGAAAATATCCGCAAATCAGCCAAATTCACAGTTTATCCCCAAATCAGGGAATTTCCCAAAAAAAATTAACAAAATCGTTGCAATGTTTGAAACCATTTGAGTCGTGCAGTTCTTCAATATCATGAAAAATATCCGAAGATTCGCCAAATTATCAGGAAACTACCACCAATTCGACATTTTTTGAAAAATGTTGCCCCAAATTGAAGGGAATTCTGTAATTTTTGTCTTTCCACTTTGTTGCAGAGTTTGAAGAGTTTGAGCCTTAGCAGTTCTTGAATATCATGACATTTTTTGAAAAAATCTGCCAAAATTACCATCTGCCGAGAAGTTAGGGAATTCCCCTCCAAATTCTGCATTTTCCGAAAATTTTGCATAAATCTTTGAGGGAACATGCATGTATTGAGTGACCATTTACCCCTGTGTTAAAATTGATCGAGGTTGGGTATCCGTATCCCGAACTTGAGATATTTGGGAAAAACAACCGAAAATCCGCCGGAAACACAAACACGCACACACACACACAGACAAACGAAAACCTTTTTGCGCGTACCTCGTTACTGGACCACTTGACACTCATGGGTACCCCACCATCAGTTACCCCTCAATGCAAGTAACTCCCCCGATAGAAGTTTCCCATGACAACCGTTGCTATGGCGACCAGAAGCAGTGAATATTGGTGAAATTGCAACAAAACTGACTACAATATCTCATCTGGCCCTTTGGGACCGATGAGATAATAAGACACCAACATCCGCCCTGTCCTAACTGCCTGTTCAGCTCATGCAGATGTCGTTCGTATGACCATTTCGGGATTGGGCTGTCACTCTACTAATGTACGACATACAACTCCACCAGATGACATCCCTCCTGTCACAAGAAAATGACTGACAACTGCATGAACATGACACACAAAACCTAACATTCGACGTACCATTCACTGATATGACCTCTAATGATCACTATGTCTTCCCGGAAACACCCGTAGTGCACACCCACCTTCCCACAGCAATGAATATTTCCGAACCCATCTGAAATTTCTCTGTGCGGACATGTGTGACATGTTTCGGATCAATCGGACGAAACGGTTAGATCGTTATCGCGCTAACGCTTAACGTTTAACATCTGTCATTAGTGGACCTACTAGTAGACCTGACCAGGCAGCCAGCGCCGGTGTCCAGTTTCTCAGTGTGCCGATATGTCTGCTGACCATTGCATACCTCGTCAACTAATTATACGTACTCAACCACGACCGACCGTATGGCAAGGACGGAGATGGACAGACTCCTCTTATTTTCCAAGGAAGAGTCTAAACAAACTCCTGAAACCAGAAGAGAGAGGATATGAATGGTGATAGTTGTAAAGAAGACGATATGAGACGGACAGTTCTTAGAAATCACGGCAGGGAGCGGCCAGGTAGAATGAGTAACAACATCAGCCGCATGTTCTAATCACGAAATGAGAAACCTGTCTGGGTATGCAAACTCGAATATATCCTTTATCTGGAAAATTGTGAAAATATATTCCGAATAATGACCAATCAGACCATCGTCCAGGTGAATCAATCGAGGTAGAAGGTCAAGGATATGTGATAAATTGTAACTGAATTGGATGTCTGAGTATATTAAAATTCATGCACGTGAAGTTGGCATACGACCTGCGTTTATATTTGTTCCTGCAATAGCGCCACCACTTTCCAAAAGTTGAGCGCATCATAGTGCATCAACTTTTTTGTTACACTGAGTGAGTCGAAGCTAAGACACTAAAAACGATGAGAGCCTAATAGAAGCTATTTACGAAGAAATGGTGGTACAGTAATCAGTGCTGCAGTCGAGACCTGGAGTTACTGGTCACATAAAACATACTAATGTCCTCGAAAGCAATGGGAAACAATCGTTGAAGAGATACGGGGAAATACAATGTATTCAGAAAAATAAATGCAGACTCTGTATATTCTATATTTCTTCTCCATCTGTTCTGGAAAACGGTGTCCTCTCTGCGATGTATACATACCCCGCTATATGACTGTGCTGGTGGTCCCCCAAATTCTGTTTGACCCCAACGCTCTCCCTCGTCTTTATCATATACTGACAGACTAACATTCTTAGTTCTTCCACTTCATACAATCTTTTCCGACGATGAATCGTTAACCGTACCTCTGTTGCCAGGCAGTCAGTTGAACAATAAATTAAATGTTGGACTGGGGCACAGCTGATCTGGATACTTCTAACTAATTGTCGGGCTGGCGTGAGTATCTGTTCTTCCCATGGATGACCAGAGTGTAGATTTTTCCCAGGCCCAGTCTATTACTCTAAGGAATGAACAGAGCTAAAATTATAGTTAATTGAAAACTGACATTTTAGCTACAAACCCCATCTCTGTACGATGTTCCGTTGCACTGAGGTTATTGACCTTTAAAGTTTCATCCAGTTACTGATCGCGCAATAATGTGTGACGTGGCAGTTGCACAGACAATTCCTCATGTATTTCATTGTTTCGATTTAGAGTACATACTCCGACGTTACACGAAAGCCTTTCCTGGTTTTCCTTTGTTTGTTGATTTTGTACAACATATTTGAAGAACACCCTGACGGGGGCTGAAACCGTACAAAAGTCCTAGGTATGTATTCAAAATGTAAATGTTTAACATGAGGTAAGATAATAGTATATGGTGGAAATGATTACGCCCAGCTGCCCAGGGACCTGATAACATTTCTTTGGAACTTGGGTATTCGGTGACACCATTGCCCCAACTAGATAATATCGACCCTTCGAAACTGGTAACAATACCATCGAAATAGAATACCAGCGTGAATCGGATTAGAGCAGAAATGAAGTTATCTTTTCATTTATCAATCGCGATTTCCCAGAAATCCTTCGTCACCTGTCCTACAACCCTCTGCGCATGTATCGTCGTGAGTAAATCTGGCAGCTCGGGGTCGTCAGTGGCCGTTGATGCAGTCAGCGCCCGTTCGCGGTCTGTGGAACACGACACCTGCCCGCACCCGCTGTGGGCCCATGCTGCTATCTAAACATTTCGATGAGGGATAAAACGTCTTAGAGACGGAATGGTCTGTTTGAAGAGTTTGACAATTTTCAGCTCAAATCATTAATTTCCGCTCCTGTATGTTTTGTTTGATAATTCTGGCACCGCTAGGGCGAGGGGAGATGGACGTGTTCATTGAGGAATATCAAATATAGACTAGAGTGTTCCTGCGTCATTCTGCGTCCTTAGCTCTACCATACCACTAGCGGTTCACTGGGTGATTACTACATACACTCATATATGCATGTCCGTATGTATGTATGTCTGCTAATATGTCATTGATGGACTCGAGGCCATGGGAACCGAGATCATCTTTCTCAACAAGAACAATACCGAGCCCAGCATTTCGAGAGGTCACGACTACAACACTGTCATTTGTCACTTCCGTCAGTCATGTCGCACCTATACTATTAATATCGCACATATGCATTCAGATTACAGTATATAGTGTTTAGTCAGGTCGAAGCCGTCAAGCCCATCCACAATATTCTCTGACGATAACAGGCGAACAGTCATGTTCATCAGTATCTCATACCGGATCCGGCATTTGCCTAATCGACAATCACTGTACCAAAATCGTCGACATTCAGATAGGAGTCAATCTAGAAATGGTAAATGAATGATTTATAGGTTTTGTACTCTTGTTTGCTCTGTTATTATAACAGTTGTTCTTCAAATAACTCGGAGAAGCCTTCTCTGCCTATAAAGCCGACCGAATTGGAATGTCTGTAGGCTACTGACTTACCGAGAGTAATGTACTAGATAAGTCTCTCCTCCTGAGTGATGTGAAACAACCAGCGAAATAGTTAAAATCAGCCGATTGCGTAAGTAAACCATAAACACGTCACAGGTATATCTCTTTCTGTTTCGGGATTTGGAAAACACTTCAGAAGGTATGAATCACAGGAAAGATAACTAAATACACCTTTCAGGTTTTTGAGATTGCGTAGTTTCGCATGTCGGCTTGATTTATTTGCATTTTGTATCACTTATATGATGAGATCATTACCTTGCCTCTGATAACTTATTCAAAGTGGGGGCACTCCGTCACATATCAATCGAAGTGACATCTGCTGATCGTTGAATTATAGTGGAATGACTGACAGCGCCAGGCAATACCATATCTGTAAAGCGCTTTGAGCATGTCACTGACGTGGAAAAGCGCTATATAAGAAAGGAGATATTATTATTAATACCAAACATATACTTAAAGGGCAACTGCGGGCTAAAGTTAACGTCGGCTTCTCTTGTAGCGTAGACCAAAATGAATACATCAGTCCAAACCGGACGTTCATACGACGTTCCATTACAAAAAGAAAAAACGCAGTAGGGAAACTACGAATGTTGGGTTCTCAGGCGCACTGAAAACAATGAAATACATGGGAATTGATAAAGGCCTCATGGAATGGAGCTTTTTATTTTCGATATACTATAGAGTAATTTCTCAGCTACTCATCGGTACCTTTCCCGTAAAAATCGGGTCAACCGTTGTGGAGAAACCTGTCTTCGAAGAGGTTGTCCGGTGAGAACATCTAGCAATGAGTGAAAACGCTATACTGGGCGATGACGTCATCAATTGAAGACAATTTCGTGAACATTGGACTTCTCTGGATTTGCATCCGAGGATCGAGTAGTAAATATCCAAGACGGACATATACGATGCAACTCGGCACGCCGGATCCAATGAGCCATATCCCGAGTTCATAGCATAGGATATTGAGAAACAGATCGCACCATTGTGTTCGCCGCCCCAAACTACCAATAGACAAATAAAAATAACGCACCCAGGTAATCCACTATGGCCACTAAAAATGCTAGATTCTTCAGTTACCACCGCCTGTATCCCAAAAATTATACAACATGACCATCAGAATTCTGAAACTGATCGACAACCTTTGGGGGCTGAAAACTATACTCGTTCGCGAACTATTGGTAAACAGAACTCTCTCCACAAGGCACAAGCGAACCATGAGTAACCTGACCAGTATATTAGTAAGATATATTTGGAGAATGGCTTGGGTTAATAAATTTCAATTACATAACTGACCTATAATTTTAACACTTATGAATTCACACGGGAATCAGTAGGCCTCCCTATGATGAACATTACAGGACGGAAGAGTTAAACGAAAACCTATATGGCTAATAGTAATACTACTAAATATGCTATTGAAATTCCCTAGTGAGATAGTGAATGAGGTTAGGCCTACCCCCAATAGCTTCAAAGATCGTCGTCTGGCTAATTTGCCTGAATAACGTATTTTCCAGATGGTTGTGAAGGTCGTAGGAAATTATTGATGGTCAAATTACGGGAACTGTCAATTACGAATGAATTTTAGTGCACGTATTAAATGATAATGGAATTGTTAAATGCTACATCGCGACCCCAGTGACCTCTCCTGAATAAATCATGCTCATTCTCGAAAGGTGGATTCCCCATGAGTAGTATATGAAGTTGAACCCTGATGTTTGGGGTTTTGGCTCAACATACTCAACATTGCTGTATTGAATTATTATCATTATTATATTGTCGTGAGCTAGATGGTCTAACCTGGGCCTACGCATGTCAAACTAAAAGTAATACCGCCAAATAATGTGACCATGTTAGTTCATATGACGACACAGCAGACCTATATGAGAATTCCATCGAGCCTCAAAACGAGTAGTACTTTTCAGCAAGAAGTGAATCTTCAGAAGAATGTTGCAGGCTCTACTTGTCGACATGTTCCCGCATTTGAAAATTCACCAATGGTCAGTATACATGACAATGTATTATTGTCTTCCTGCGTGTAAATTGGAGTGGGCTCTTATCAGGGGATGGGCCACTATTAGGATCAATATGATGGCCCTAGTCGAGATCATTCAGTAGGCAGTTTGAACCGCAGTAATTGAAAGACAGAGAATGTGGATAGAGACGAGTGATCAAGCTGTAGTTCGTGGAGCGTGGTAGCCCAGTTGGCTAGAGCGTCGGTTAGAGGCTACACGTTCAAGTCCGCGTTGCTCCCTCGAGCAGGTGCTTTATCCTGATTGCTTACAATGAGTGGACGGTGATTTGTATGTTGCTGTCTGCGTGTAATGACTACTCTTTCGCATTGAGGCCACGCGTCAGAAGCATTACTTTGGTCTGTGACCAGGCGAGGGCGAGGGTTCGCAGCTAGCTGACGAGAGTGCTGTATCCAGATATGCACCCTTTCCGGCTTGTATGGGATCGGTACACCCGTGGCTGGCGAGTAAACCATGGGAAAAATGCAGCGGCGATTGGCATACAATAGTCGGAAGTTTTTCCCCCGGAGGTGGCTATGCTTGCAGTGGCGACTGGCGGGATCTTGGTGTCTGCCGTGAGGCAGCGGGCTACATGGGTACTCGGGATTGTGTAGGATCAGTTGCAAGAAATCTCGCAAGTCGGCTATACTTAGTAACCGTGGTTCAACTTCGCAAAAATGCTACCGGTATTCAAGGACCTGAGATCAAATGATCAGATCCTGGGGTCTCCACTGGTCATACTTCGGATGGAGACATAGAATGAGAGTCCCTCTAGTTTGGGACTGGTTATATTATACCACTGCTACTCCGATATCATATGAGCGCCTGAGTCGAAAAGAGAAGGCTAGATATCCTATGTGCTCACCAATGATCAACACGACCAGGGTTCCATGACGAGGCTCCAGTGGCTTCCTGACCCCGTAGACTATCATTAATTACAATCTAATCGAAGATCACCCATAATTTGTTTACATGTCTTCCTGCTTTAATCTGGCAATGCTATTCTACAGGGTAGTCGAGAATCAGATCACTCATTTGGAAGAATGCTGCTCTCAGTCCTCGTATCTTACGCCACAGGAAAGATTTGCCATGCTTTACAACATTAGAGCCGGTAATTATTAATCTTATATTCAATTCCTCTATATCCCCACTTCTGGGATGTTGTGGGTTTGCCGGAGGATTTTGACGTTAGCGCAATAACTCTTCAATGCGTTCCCCGATTGATCTCAAACTTGGCACATATGTGCACCCCAGAAAAATCTTGGATCGGTTCGGAAGTGGGCATTACCGCGTGGATACTGCCCTCCATATTGCACGTATAATGCGGACAAATCATGTTGTTCTTCCAGGCAGAATCCTCCCTTCTCACTCCTTCCCACCGCGCGTGGTCTTCCAGGAAGATTCTGACTGTTACTATATCCCCACTCCGGGAATATTATGGTTCTGTATTCGTCATCTCCGCCGCCAGAAGATTTCGCGTTAACGAAATAACTCTCTGTTCGCAATGTTCGAATGATACGAAACTTGGCACACATGTCCACCCGGAAGAATCTCGGATGGGTTTGGAAGTGGGCATTGTTGCATGACTGCTGCCCTCTATTTCCTACGTTCAATGCGGACATATCATGTTGGTTCTAACAGTCGGAATCCCCCTTTCTCACTTCTTTAACGCTGCCTGGAATCATGTCCCGCGCGTGGCCTTCGAGTGAGAATCTGGCTGTTATTTCCAATTCCTGTCAATTAATATCATTGGGAGGGAAATTATTATCTCCCATTCGATCAAATAGCAGTTATCGTGGTCCATACCTTTGCTCAAATTTGCATTATGTTGATGGAAATATCCCTCTTCCTTTTCCGGAAAATCCGACACTCATTTGACTACTTAGCGCGAACCCTGATTCCGGGTCACCTTCGACACAACAATTTCAGAACTCCAGTGCCGTAAACATTTGATCACTGAAGAACACGATTATGAGAACATATTTTTGTTGTAAATATATATGTTCCTGTTTTCGATTCCTTGCCGAAGGTGAAAGGAATCCATGCAGTCATGTGATTGTGTGTGTGTGTGTTGTTGTGTGTATGTGACACTTCTGGTGTACACGATATATGTTGAACGCAGGCATGTAACAAGTCAAAATTTGGTACAAAGGTAACATATGTGGAGAGGAAGATCCCTATTGTTCTTGGTGTCAGGTCAAGGTCGTTCAAGATCAGGAGGGCCAGACTCAAAATGCTTGTGTACACAATATCAGTAGAATGCAAGCTTGTGATAAGTTCAAATTAGGTGCATAGGTTACATATATTGAGAGGAAGAACCCTGTCGTTTTTGGTGTCAGGTCGAGGTCGCTCGAGGACACAGTGAGACTGTCCTCATATATCTTGATAACAAAGTTATCCCAATTTATCAATCTGCATGTGAGAGATCAAGGCAGCACGAACAATGAATTATATATATGATCATAATATACATTGGCACCTAAGGCAGCACGAACATTGAGTTACATAGGCCTATATGATCATAATCATATGATCATAATATGATGATAATAGACATCGACACTTTGTCAACAAAGCATCATGCCGTACTTCATCTGGTGACTGGTAGCCTCCCTTGACCTCATTTGACCTATTGATCTCATTCGACATTTCCAATATGTGACCCTGGAGGCGAATTTTCGGTGATAATTAAATGTGTCTTGTTGAGATAGAACACATGAGAGCGCATATGGAATGGTTCACAAGCAACGCCGTAAGGTATACCATACGGCAATGGTAATATCCCTGTCCTTTTTTCCTCTCCACATTTTGCTAAAAATCGATTTATATCCCAAGTTATCTGATCCGCTGCATATATGTTCATACATTCATATATTACAAATCATGGTTATTTCTAGTTAGGGGTTTATTCGAACAAAAATGTGTGCTTTAGCATGCGGCTGCACTTTTAACGAATGAACTAACCTGATTAGCCATAGCACCCTCAATTAAGTCACTGACATGCCAGCCATCCCGCCTATAGGCCCTACTACTGACAATCACCCCATACTGACCTGTGTACATTCTTGTATTAACACTACAACAGAACGGATAGAGAATATCAACCCAAAATACGAACAGTATACTCTGACTATATGAGGGTAACTCTTTGAAGGTCACTTGTAATTCCCTCTGTGTTGATACTTCCTATTAATCTAGATTCCCAGGAGGGATCAAGAGTTTCATGGCTTCTGTCAGGCAGTCTGAGCATGCTAATATGATAATATCAAACATCACCGGAACTGGACATGCTAATATAATAGCAATAATCTATAGAAGAATTTGACAATAATTTTTTTTTAAACAGTAACCCATAACCCAAGCAGATGATAGAAATTAGTTCCAGTACAATTTGTTTAGACTGATATTCTTCCCTTCATTGACACGGAATTGTACAAATGATTGTGAGCAGTGAGTCTATGCCTAATTTAGAGCAATGCCCATCCCCCATAGTAATTGGTCAGTCATATAGTATATGCAGGATGTGAGCATCAATCCGGGGAGATTAGCAGTGTCAGTTGGGGTTGTGGGAATGTACGCATGTTAGCTCTCCTGTCATGGGTTAAGGTGATTGTCGTTCTCCCAAGGGACTGTGTTTTATACTGCACCCGCCCTCTTCGAACATAATTTTTTATTTGGCCTGGCCGTGCGTTGAAGTCAAGTTGTAAGTAAACATTCGCAGCCGGGTAGACCGCCCACGTGTATATCCCCGCTTCATTCATGGATACTGACCTCCAGTGA
>JAUOBX010219757.1:0-11749 GCA_032360705.1 Eupentacta quinquesemita
GAGTGCGTACCACTTCCTATGATCAGGGTAATATCTGTGAAGCGCTTTGAGCATGTCACTGACGTGGGAAAGCGCTATATAAAAAAGGAGAAATTATTATTATAAAGAGTAAGTTAATTGCTACTGATACAGGCGTACACTATACTCAGTCACCTCACAGGTCCCCAATATACACCTGAGTGAGAGTGGGATGAGGCAATAGAGATGAGTCGTATTGCTTGAAAGCACACCGGAACAGCCAACTGGCCGAGATTCGATGTTGCAACATTTTGAGCACATTCCACCAGTCCTGACAGCTAATCTGATCTACCAAACGTTCTGCTGCGCTCCAAAATCGAACGAACGTTTCCCCCAGACTTCACTTGAAGAAATCTTTCAGTCGCCGTGGGGGGAAAGTCCATACTCTCAAGACTTTATTTCTATTTTGTCAGATGTTGTCAGGCAGCCTGATGAGCACGTGTATCAAGGTGATGTCCCTAGTTCTGCCGTATCCGTAGAGAGGACAATAATCCAATCAATAAACCATTTAATCACCAATTTGCTGTCAAAAAACAACAACAAATTGCCGATTCCTTGCCTGAATTATTCTGCATAACTTCAAGACACGGCCCTTGACCTTGGGCCCTTTTACATGTTACTCAGTGCGTGGTTCCTAAATACGGCTACGCCTACGTTGACAGGTGAGCTTTGCTATAAGGTGAGATAAATCAGGCTGAAACAAAGGGAATGTCAACATCAGGTTTATATCCAGCCAGACAGTGAGAATCTTTCGAATTCTGACGCGACGTACTCGTAGGCTTTAATTCGGCTGACGTATACCATCACTCCATCAGTAGTTTATTCGTAATACCATGCTGCTGCCATCCTACGGTATACTAAACAGTATACAGGATATATTGAAGATATCTATTAATCACTTGATCGTCACTATGTTGATGTAACGCTAATTCAGGTAAGATAGGGAAACAATAACGGGATAGAGCATCCGCTGATTGCTAATATAATATAGGCCTCAACACATAGTGGAGTACATTAAGTGTATGCTATGCTTCAGGTTTTATTGATGAGTCTCCAGAGTTCTGTTTCAGTACATACCATCCACGAAATAAATCCAATAGGCATAGCCTTGGCTTTTCGAAAACATCTTCCTCTGTCGAATTGTCAGTGTTCCTCGCTACATAGTTGTCCTGCCATTGGTTTCTTTTCGTTGACTATTAAACTACATTATTACGTTCGTTTTTTTGTTTCAATGATTCTACTTTGCGATGGATTCACTCGATCGGCATCAGAGACTTTGAGATGCAGAGCACATCTAGTTGTATAATTTAGAATCACACCATTCCTATAATAACATAAAAGCACCGTGGTATTTTGGTATCGAACGTGCTTTTCCGTTACAGAGCCCCCCATGTCGCGGTAATCAAAGTTACGTGATTTAACAGGGTAACTCTTGTTGACTAATTCGAATTATTTATGTTAAAGGTGTAATGCCCAGTGGGTGCACCCAGCCAGGGGTCTATGGGGAACTTGGCAAATTGTCGTGATACTTTTTATATGATCTTAGGCTGGGATATTAGGAAACAGGAAAAAATGACAAAATCCAAGAAATTATATTCATACATTACTACACTCACAAAATAAATCACACAAAATATCGGTCAGCAATGTAGAAACTGATTATATTAGAAGGCAACCATAGGATCGAGTATACCGGACAATATTTTAGAGATAAGGAAAAACTAGGTATGACGATCCGAACAACACGTTCATATACGGCTTTTCGTTACAGAGTTACAGGCTTCTGAAGATCAATTCATGCCGTACTGATCGCGCAATACAGAAAGTATCCCAGCATGCAATATTATAGTCATCATTGTTGCACAACTCAGCAGATATCTTTCGTTTTCTTCTGGAATTCACTGAAAGTTTCACTTGCAAAAACTAATAGCCAGCAAGAGTCGTGAGATGGTAGCTGCCAGTACTCCATTCTATACGGACAACAAAGGAAAGCTTTGTGAAACGTCAAGGTATGTACCATGAACCAAAACGATGAAATACGTAAGAAAATGTCTAAGTTATCTCCCCCTCTCTCTTTGGCTGGCTTCGCGAACGGAGATCATGAAGGGTTTTGTCCACGTCGTAGACAGGCTCGCCGATGACTGTGGAGTCCGATCCGGGACAGGCAGGCTCGACCACAGCGGTCGCAGGCATGGGTCATGCCTGGGTGTGCCGGTGGGGTATATAGCAGCCTGGCGAGCTTTCCTCTTTCTCCTCTTGTCTTGTATGCTGGTGCTGCGGGCGTTCTCGAAACAGGAGACAGCTTGGTGGATTGCAAGTCTCCATTCTGGTCGGTTAGCAGCTTGGTTGGACCACTGGCAGTGGTTGATGTTGCAGATAGTGAGAGATTTTCTTGGGGAGCCTTTGAAACGCTTCTTTGGTCCGCTTCGTTTGCGGAGGCCGGTGGTCAGCTCTCCATATAGTGCTCTTGGGCAGCCGATGATTGTCCATTTCGGAGACATGCCCGGCCCAACGAAGCTGCGACTTTAACAGCATGGCCTCGATGCTAGTGATCTCGCCTGTTGAAGGACATTAGTGTTCGTGATGAAGTCACTCCAATGTCGACCTACAGAGTGGAAGAGCGACAGACGAGGTCTGATATTTGCACATCCTTGAATTTTTTGTCGGTTCCCATCCCAAATTAATACATAGGAGAGGATGATACCGTTTAGTAACGACTGGTATTTCCTAATGACGGTTGAGTGAACTCCTGAAACAAGGGAAGGCATATTATTACTCAGTTTTTTCTCATTCTGATTACATATTGATGACGTATTTGAAACATTTTGGAAGTTCGTAGACTTTTCTTTATTCCCCCAATACCCTTCCCAATTCCGGAGGCAGGAGGCTCAACAGACGTAAGGTTCCCCTTTTTTAATTAATATAGACGCCTCTAATATATCTTGGTGGAAAAACTGGATGGCGATTCACACATTGAGTGCTTGCGACGCGTTAATCTATGGGTATTGCATTCCTGAATAATTACCGAACAACCCACTCCATAACAAGAGTGTATACGCCACTGCCTTGTATGACCATGATGAATGATTGTTCTACCTGAAAGCACGAGAGCCAATGTACATCTACATTTTCAGTGAATAACTTAGTGATTACCATATGAATAACGAATGAATCCGATTGTGAAACATATGAGTCTGCCAATTATGCCCCCAATCGGCATACATTATATGGGCAGGAACTATCATTAATGACGTGTATTTGAAACATTTGAGAAATTCATGGACTTCTCTTTATTCCCCTAATTTCCATTCCAACTCCGAAGGCAGGAGGCTCGACAGACTTCACGTAGTACTTCTTCGAATTAATATTGACGCCTCTAATATATCGTGGAAAGAATACTGGAAGGCGATTCACACATTGGGGTGCTTGTGATCGGGTTGCGTATTAGTGGTCAAGGCTCTGGATCTGTAAATCGTGGGTTTGATTCCTGTCACAGTATATCCTTCGGCACCATACTTGATATCATTATACCCATAATTAGGCACTCGTGAGGTACAACTTGTGTTGAAGCGCACTTCAGTGCAGACACGTTGGATTTGTTATGTGCACTTGATACAATCGGTGTGGGCAGGTGAGTGCGCTATATAAATCCTCAAGTATGAACATTATTGCGAGGTTTTGACAGGTTTTACAGTTAAATCAGAGTATCCATTGGCCAGCGATTCTTTGATGTGAGTGGGTACGAACAGATTCATAGCCCTAAACACCGGTGGGTAATTGGTGGATGTAAACCAGAATACCGCGGAGGAATTCGAAAACGGTTACTGTTTGTTGGTGTCTATAGTCACTCTGATACATTTTCCCTTCTTGCTGATACTATTTCTCAATTGCGAGTTTTCAGTATTTGAAAAATGTTTCTCATTCTTCTCACAATCTCCAGCTTTTCGAAGGCATGATCAACAAGCTGGATCAATCTTATTATCCTTAGACTCCTTGGTATATATTTTCTTCAAGGTTACCTCGCCAGGCACAGGTAGCGACCGTCTACGAGCCGACGAGGTTGGCATACCTGGATACAGCACTATCGTCAGCTGCGAACCCTAGCGAGGTTCACGGACCAAGACAATGCCTCTGAAGCGTGACTCCGATGCGGAGGGGGTGGGAGGAGTTTTTTCATGGCGAGGAGAGTGGTCAGTACATGCAGACGGCAATTTATAAATCACCTTCCACTCATTGTGAGCAATCGGGCTGAAGCACCTTACTCAAGGGTACAGCGAGGGCTTGATCACTAGCTCGACGCTCTAGCTAACCGGGCTACCACGCTCCACAAAATATTGAGGTTGCCATACATCGTGTAACTTTGCCTAAACATTCTACTAACGGCATTAGGTGGTATAACTGCTTCAACATTACGTCAGCTCCATTCTCTCACCAAATACGAAACATCTCCCCCAAACTTATATGTCTCCTCCTCCGACGCTGTCAGTACTGACGATTGGCTACGATTTCAACGTATCTCCCTGTCATCTCCTTCCAAGCAGCTCTGTTCTGAGCTAGACGCTCAGCTTCCACGAGGCTCAACCATGTCCATTCCATGACGTTGTCATATCACTGCTCCACTTGATGACCAACCTTTCTCTCACCTTCAACCTTCACTCCTATTACTTATATTACTCGTCTTCTCTATCTAATCAACCCAATCAGTTCATCCAAACACATCCACGAGGACTTATGGTAATTCAAATTTTCAGTGAATAATGTCGAATTACCAAAAAATAAATGACGGATGAATCCAATAATTAATCGCACGATCTGTCAATCATGACGAAATTCATCAGAATACAATAATATGACATATGGGAACATTCTAGAAATTCATGGACTTTCCCTAGTTCCCTTTATATACTCTCAATTCCGGGAAATCGATGTTCAAAATACATTAATTACTTTCTTGAATGAATATTGACGCCTCTGATGTGCTTTGCAGTAAAACAGAGGAGGTTGGTTCCATATAATGGCGATTCACACATTTGGGTGATCCTGGCATTTTGCCACCTTCCCCAGAGAGGTGGTGGCAGTGGTTGTGGCGTAGTTGTTACAGCACTCACCTCGCAGGCTGACGGTAGGCGGTTCGAGTCTCGGCTCGGTTGTTCATTTGAAGCCCTTTTCCTGTCAACTAAACAGTAATGGGAACCTGATGCTTTCACTGGGGATAATAGAAGGCTCGAGGCAAGGAGCCGGCCACCCTATACCTAATAACATGCCGTTGTCCTATAGTTCGTGAAGCCTCTGTAACAGGTTCACAACCAAAGCGATTCGATCGTCTAGAACCTACTTTCTTCTTCTTCCCCAGAGAACGTTGAGTGGGTTGGGAACTTATCATTTGTATCTTGTTTCGTTTTATGCTCATTAGGATGATGTACTAGTTGAAAACATCGTCTCAGCTTAAATTAGACTACAATCAAGAGGGAAAGCCTGAACATGACAACTCATACACGATATAATTTTGTTTTGTTAGAATTCATGCATGTAAATGCTCAATCCGAACGGAACAAATCCTCATCCAGTGTCAGGAAAACAATGTTTTGTCTGAAAATGGTACTCCGTGCTTATATTGCCCCTTCCTACGTTGATGACATCATCTAAGCGTCTTACCGAAAATAGCCTGATCACAAGAGACGGGCACTCTCTACGACAACAGATACTCACGTAGGATAATCATTACTCGCGGTGTGTGCATTTGTACTCTTGAGTTTGTTAAAAGTTATTCCAGAAATAGATGTTCGTCTTTCCGCCACGAAATCTTTGTCCGCATCGATCGGCTCCGAGAATGACAAAAACTACCCTCGCGCCAATAAGCAGCAACTACTTCCCGTAATGTTTTACTAGGTGATCCCGAATGAGACATAATTCCGTTTAAATTGGGCTTTCATGCATCGAGTACACATGAACGAAAATAGGAGTTCTGCAATTCTTCGGATACCGTGTGTGAGTTGCCATGTTCAGGCATGTTATGCTCATTGTATGTAGTCTGAGCTGATACGATGTATTCCACTAGTATATATTTAACTGTCATGAGAGACGAGACAAGATACGAATGAAACGCTTTCTATCGACGTTCTCTGGGGAGATGTTGTCAGATATCAGAAACACCTCAACGTATGAACCGCCGGTACATAGAACCAACCTCTGCCATTTTTTATTCCCAAGCACATCGGAGGCGTCAGTGTGAATTCAAGAAAATAATTAATGATACGTTGATCATCGGATTTCCAGAATTCAGAGGAAATTGTCGGAATTGATGACATTCTATATGCATTTCCAAAATGTTTTGTGAGACGTAATTAAAAGGGACACCTAGCCATCAATGTATTCTGATTAGCGAACTAGTTGACGGACTCGTATTCAATTGACTCCGAGAATGACAAACACCACCCACACATGAATTGCTTTTGGCACCAATTGGTGGCCTGAAGTGAATGATGGATGGAGGTGGATAATACCGCTTGATTCACACTGTGTGGTCCCCACCCCGGTGCATGGGTGTTTTTCCCCGACGTTATCAGTTTAATTATTGTATGATTGTAGAGAGCACAGGATCATAGCCTATAGTGTATAGCCCACAATGATTTATTGTTCGTAGATAACCTTGCTGCCTATGACGTCGGAGGAGGTAAGGACTCTGAGTGGCATTCGGACAATGTGGATGGATCACTTTTAGCATACATCATACCTTCCACATGTACCCTAAGAGTATTATGCGAGATTTATGTATTCTCCTCAGAAATGAAAGTTAGTTTTTCGCCAAGATATATTCGTCCACATCAATTGACTCCGAGAATGAAAAACACCACACTCACGTAGATTTCTACTGGCACCAATTGGTGGCCTTCTTCTTGTTCTTATCGTATTCACACACATCAAATATTATGCTCCAGCCATGCAGAATTGGACACATTTCCTGGAAGTTTCTTGTACTATGCAAGTTCGTCTCCTCTGCAAGGATGCCCTTACAAGAGGCATCTCAGGAGATGGTAAATGGTTTGCTCCACCCAGGTTTCATAAACATGACATGTTTTCAGTGTTCGAATATCGCCTCACTGGAACGGCCAGTTGAAGATCTCAGTCTGTTTCCATTTCCATTCTGCTCAAGGAGACTTGATACTGGACGGAAGCACGTCTAAAGCGTGTAAGGTCACAAATGTCCTCGGCGGAAGCCTCCCATATCTTTCATTCCACATGCTGGATTATTACGGATAACCAGCCTGATAGGATACAGTAGCTGCCACCTGTACATTCATGTGTAATATATGCGAATCATCGACCTTGCCTCCGTGTAAAGGATGCTCACGGATCACCGCAAGTCAAATTCTTAGAAGTCAGGTAATTACCGCTAGTCGGTTCGTTTACGCAATTAGTTGATTAGGTATACCGTCTCCAACCTAAGGCTAAACCAACAAGACATGGGACGGAGTTCGAAGAAATAGTAAGAACTGACCACGATCAAGTAGGCCTCGACATCTAGATCTTTACCGATCATTGTTATTCCAGATAGTGTGTAATTTTGGTGATAGTAAGGATGGGTGAGGGTGCAGGTTCTATACCAAGACCTGCAATATATAGGTTATAATGGAGGGGGAAGTGATAACGTGCTGTTCATACACTTGACTTTACAATCATTCCAAAAAGTGTGTCAAATATGTATCATTTGAATGAGTAAATCGAGAACAATTAACACGATATATAGTGCAACACAATGATCAGAGTCAACCGGAAAATGCTCTCAAGATCAGATGGGCTTTTAGTCTTCTCTTAAAGATGCTGACATTTGGCGATGATTTGATATCCAACGGAAGGTTGTTCCAGAGTTCAGGAGCTGCTACAGAAATTAGCGACGGCCATAAGTTGCAAGCCTACATTCGGGTACCACTAGAAGGCCCTTGCTAGAAGATCGAAGTGAACGGGGAGCAAAATAAGCGGTGATCAAACTGCATTAAGTACTGCGGTGCCTGACCATTTAGGATTTTGAAGGTCATTAGAAGGAGTTTGAATTCAATGCTCATACATGCAATGTATACTGGTAACGCAAAATGAGAGATCAAAATGATTACTTGTGTGTACATTCTACAATCACTCTAAAAGGTGTGAACTGTTCATCTTTTTCAAATGAGTGAATAAAAAATCTTAACGAGATCGATATTTCACTCCAAATAGTCCGCCCTTGCCTGGACAGATTTCATTTTGTCAGCACGGTTTTCGGGTGCTTGCGCCGCCCGTCGAGAAGGCCACGTTTATGATTGGCCGAACGGTTCACCACCTCATCTTTATTGCGCGTCGAACTACTAGTAAACAGTGAAAAGGCTTCTCCGTACATCATGCGTTATAGGTTACGCCAGCCGCTGCTCTTGATGGACGCATAATTGTGGGCATCTCAAGGAGTTTGGGAGTAATGGATCACCCTCGGGCCGGTCAATAAATTGTTCGGAGAAGCCAATTGAATGTAAATGGGAGAGATTTATTTTGTGTTACACCCACTATATATATATATTCTTATAATCAGATTGCAGAAAAATGGCAGATAACTGTATACTACAATTACAGAAATATACGTTTTTCATTACAGTATAATTAACTTTATAATTCGTTGAGCTGCCCGAAGAATATTCCAGTTGCCTGAAGTAAAGGTTTGTTACCGATATATGGGCCTATTCCCATATATTCAGACATTCAACATCCATCAGTTCAGCTTTGCGGCGCTTGCTCAATAACGGAACCACTCAATCTTAACAAAATCACCCATAACATTACACATCCGTACGGCTTTGTGAACTCCTGACCTCGTGCACGCATGTATAATAACTGTCATTCTACCAACAATATCATACCATACGTCAGGGAATATATTATCTCGTATACAGATCTGGTCTATAACGTTACATTATTCAGGCGTTCAGATAAAACAATCCTAAATAATATAGATGTGTCAAAAGGTCCCTCTCATATTCCGGTCTTTATCTGTTAATAACGAATTGTATTTCTAGTCCTCATAATATGGCTACTATACAAAGTAAATTGTATGTATATCAATAACGTTCGCCTACCAATACAAAGTAGAACACTACGATACTCCGGCCGAGCATCCTTGAAGTTTGGTCAGATGCCATACTAAATCAATATAATGTAAGGAATGATACCTACAATTCATGTATGACCCTCACTGGAGCCATTCATAGTTCATCATGAATGGTGACTACTCCATTTTATCAAGGATGTTAATTACGTTAGATACAGGGAAAGGAGACGATCCTTCTTCCGGATTAAAATAAAAAAGAAGTCTTGTATGATTACATTAGAGAGTATCACTGGAGGTCGTTGCTCGAGCCTCATTCAATTGAATCGTGCAGCTAACCGCTCCTGACTGATATGATTTATTTATTTTCAGTGTTGTATCGTAGCCAGCGTGTTCCACAGACAGCTCTGTGGTTGGCCTATGAGGCTATGTCACTTAGATGTGAACGCAGAGGTAGTGAGCATGACTGATCCATATGCTTTAAGAAGGTGAGAAAAAAGACAGTTGAGTCGTTTTGACGTACTGTAGTTTACTCTGAAATGAATACACAACAGTAATAATGGAAAAATATACAATTTCTCTGGTGATCTCTAGATGGGAATACTAATTGTAGTAGCGGCAAAGTACATATTAGCTCAGTGATTCCAGATTTGTTGATGCGTATTCATGATACATTCACGGTATGTTCAATTCAGACGAGGGAATAGTTTTTTCTGGCGGATTCTATTCGGAATGAACGGTGGATTCCTATAGATTTATCATCTCTGATGTGGCTTCAACACTTTTTTCTGCCCCGCCCTGGTGCGCTTGAATGTGCATAATAAAAGTCGGTTAACAAAGGCACAGAAAATAAGATGGCCTTCTCCCAGGCATGCTAATTGTGCTCTTGGACTTGAGCAAGGGTTCCCTGCACTAATGGAGAGTCATTGGATGTCGAGGAAGGTAATACCAAAGTCGGGGTCCACGTCTACCCCGTGAAGAGGGGGGGGGGGGGTGCCTGTGTGTTCATCTAATGCTGATCATCAGGTTATGGGAACCAGCTGCCAGTTGGCTGTACGCTGTTGACTAACCGTATTGGCGGACAGATGGGTGTATGTAATAGATGCATAGATCACATCATTTAGTTATTGGATATCTGTATTGTATCAGGGGGAAGCACAAGATTGTCTCTTTCTAGAATTCCTCTGACTAATGAATAATTTTTGATATGCTAAGTTGATTCATCATTATTTTGAAATCGTTCAATTTAAGTCGAAATTTCTTCTGTTGGATTGCCCGTTAACATTGACATCGTCTCACGCATTGTACATCCTTAACAAAAAAAACTGAACATTAGGGTCACTCTGTCGCATAGGAACGCCTAATAGCACATTCTAATGTGATATTCCCCGCAATTGTTCTATAATACTTTTTTCCAAATACCATGCAGGGACTCATTCAGGTGTTATAATATAGAATACCAGGCTTCCCAGGGCACTTTCAGTTTCATGAATAGAAGCCTCGCGTTAAATGTCGATGAATTCCAATTTAGAGATGTCAATCATGGATACTCGTGACATTTATGGTGATACGTCTCCTTAGTAACCAATGACGTCATTACACTTGTTTTACCAGCATGACCAGCTTTGCTCAACTTTGGTATTCTCCCACTTAAATCGGGTTATTTGATTATGGCATGTCGTGGGTGTTTCACGAGTCTTCACACCATGATTACCTCATTTTATGTAGTTTTGAATGATTATTGGAAATATCATCAATGGGAAAAAGATCATGTTCTTAGAATATTTATACCACAGTAAGATTTGCATGTAGGATCATGTTCCAGTTTTGTGTTATAAAATGCAACTTATCATTAATTGATTGGAAAATAATTTGTGCCGCCAAGTGTTAGTTAGTTATACTCCATTACATGTGCAATCAGAGTGAAGAATAGGCAGTTATTCCCTTCCGTGTAAATTCTAACATTTTTTCACAAACAAATAATTGTAGCTCAGTAGCATTAGGAATGGCAGTGGAGGGAAGCAGGTGTACTTGTACTACTATACAGGCAAATATTTAAGTGGGTAGGCCTGATCCAATCACATAATATATAAATCCAGAAATGATAATCACTTTGAGCATGGGCAAAGGGAAACCGAGTGGGTGGGTGGGGTGTTACCTTATTCATGTGTGACGAAGGAAATACGTCATGATTTTTAGAGATGCCTACATTTCGATGATTCGTGATATTGGGGGGGTATAGTTGTCCAACAGGAAGTAACACAGCAATAATCCATAATATAATATTTGCCGATGTTCTCTGTGAAAAGCACAATAGAAGAGTCTGAAAATAGTGATTGATGAATGTTGAATGCATGATGTAATAATTTTGAGGAGACGAGTTGCTTTTATAATTGGGACGTCTGAACAATAACTTTATATGTACATGCTGGGTTTTTGCCACGAGCCATCATTACAGGGACGTTCTCAAAGCCTGCGAGCTGGAGTCGCTACTGCTAACACTATCGCAGTGAATCGTTTCCCCCTCCCGAATGGTGCTCACGATACCGCACCTCCTCCTCGCACCCTATAATCAATAACGTTCATAATAATAAATTAATAATAAATTGGATTTTTTAAAGCGCCTTACAATGTAAAAACAAACTCAAGGCGCTGTACAGA
>JAUOBX010219867.1:0-17880 GCA_032360705.1 Eupentacta quinquesemita
AACCCATGTATCACAACCGAATATCTATAGCTGGAAACGGTCTCTAGGAGCCATCTGCTGCCATCTGGGGGGATTGACAAACAACAATTTATCTGGTACGCTGCGCGCCGACCGGCGGCGCTCCGCTTAGATGGTATCCTGGTGCCCCCTCAGAAAAAGCTTGTGCCCCCCTGTGCCCCCCAGTCCGAAAATCCTGGTGACGCCACTGGTAAGAGGGAGGAGTGAATGTCAGTACAAATGTCATCGATGTTGTTGTTATGAAGCCCACGGGTCGCTGTTTGCTCGGTGCACGGTCCAGGACGGCAGATATTGAGGAGACACCTAATAGCAACTGGTGGTCGGATGCTGGATGTTGAGACGGCTTACAAGCTCATCATCCTCTCTGGAGATAAGTTTATGGTTGCAGGTATGAGTGGGCTCTCGGACATGTGGCTGTAGATTATGAGTGTCTAATGAGTTGAGAAAATCCCCAGTTAGTAGGAGATGGGTTTCACTAGTCAAAAAAAGAAGGCGAGCTATCGCAGGTGCATATCCACGATCAACATTGCCAGGGTTCCTTGATGAGGCTTCAGTTGCCCCTGAACCCATAACATTCATATTAAGTTCAATGCAAGAAATTGACAGTGTCTATGAGGCTGACGTTGATTTGCAGGCTCAACCGGAAATCAACAATTTCCCTTTCCGCCCACTTACTTACGATACACATATTGATCACTTGGGGACACCGCTCTTCAGCCAGGAACTATACGGCGACGTACGTCGTTCCGGCCCCTCAATAGTACTCAAAGAACGGGCAGAGACGAACATGATATTTGAGTAATTTATTACTCACTGACCACCCACTGTAGTGCAGATAATATACAAACAAAAACCATGAAACCCAAAACAGGTTGCTAACAAATGCTGGAGCCTATGAATAACGTCTAAACTTCAAAGACCTAGGCTTAAAGAAACACTAATTTCATTAGATACTGAATCGTGAACATAACCATATTTCGTGCCTCAAACTATGGAGCCCGAACCTCTTACTGTCCTCGCCAATGGCAACTAAGGCTTGCTTGAATACTTTTCTACACCTTGAATAAGATCGAGCTGGAAAAAGCTGACAGGTCGAAACAAGAAATCCGTAGATTTCCCTAAGCCCGCCAACTCCATGTAATTCTTCAACATCCTCACTGGACACGTGGCCGAGCCAATTTCACCGACTAACACCCATGAGCCCTCTCTGTATTGGTCTGTCTTGCTTTAACTGATGCACACTCTAACGAACGAGGGGAAAACTCTAAGTCGCACTCCTTGATGTTCACCAGCTCGCTATTCCGTAGAAAGGCGGAATATGAAAGTAGACACATTACACACAACCGAATCTTCAGAAGATTCGGCTCCCTGCCGAACTGAGCTACAATCCTGCGAAACATACCTGGTGAAATTGGCTCCTTCTTACAAGCGTTGATTATCCGTCACATCGCAACTACAATCATGATGCCATTTGATACAGGAGAAAGCCGTCTGATTCTTCGGGAAGTACTTTGTCTAAGTACCTTGAAACATCCCCTTGATGAGCCGGGAGACTGACACCGGTGCCCTGTACACCACAACTGCCATTCAGTGAACGACCTTGAGTACTTGTTAACCGTGGAAGGAGCACGAGATGCCCTGATTGCTTCCGTTAGTACCCTCTTGTACTCGTCGTCTCTGGAATATAGAACGAAGCAGATACACAATTGGGCTGAGAGGCTCGCACACCCACTCTGGTCACTACTCGTCAATTTGGATGAATACTCCAATACCCGTACGGACCAGACCACCATGCAATGCAGGTCCAACCGCCATACAGCTTTAGGGGATGCCCATTCCAATTGACCACGCATGAATGCTGTCCTGGCGATGGCCGAGGCGTCAACGTTACCACGATATCCCTATAGCTACTTCTGATGGGATATGCATTCATGGGACTGCTCCATGACATTAGTGAACAGCTTCAAAACGAATGACCAGAACTGCGGACCGCATCTTATCCGTACCGAAAACGGAGGGTGCCTTACCTGTCATGAAAACGCCTTCCGCGCTCCTGAACCGAATTATACCGAACACTAGCTTCCTGTGTGACTGGTGTCAGGAATCAACAAAGGCCAGAAAGGTGCAAATGGCCACTCTAGTACCACCAAAGATCCTGATGCCTGACACGTTTTGAGATGATATATAACCTTAGGCCTCAACCCTTTACTGGAGGCACTAACCAGTTGTTCTCCCTTTCCTAGGAAGTAGAAAAGGCTCCAACGTGTGCCAACCCAGGGCACCAGTACTTTGAGTAAAAAATTACGAATTTTGGCATTTTAATTGTCGGCAAACCTGTCAACTGAATGGGGCCCCCACAAGTTGTCCATATAACCAAAAACAATATCAGTGACACTCCAGTCGTCCCAGTCAAATTGCCTGAGGAGCAAGTCGGTAACTGTGTTCTGCTCACGGGTAATCCACTGAACTTGCAAACTGTTTGCCCGCGCCTTGCAAAGCTCATACAATTTCAGGCTTAGCTCCTGGAACTACAACACCATACTACTATAGGCAATAATGGATACGACACTCTCGTTGTTGGTGTGAATCACGATGTTCTTCTCGGCTAAAGCTGGAACAAATGCTCTTACCGCCAGGTATACCCCCTCTAAACTCACGCCGAGCAGAGCTCTTGCCCCAGCCCCATAACCAAAATCGTCGGAATAAACCAAAACCTGTGGGAATGAATAATAAACACAACACTTTTGTTCAACCTGACCAGTTTAGCCTTCCAGAAAAATAACTTCGGGCTACACCACTACTGATTTGGAAAGAGTACACACGGTCCCAATGCCGACCGGAGTGTTTGGCAATCTCCATTTGCAGAAATCTGGATTAAAGCAGTGCTATAGAACCTACCACTAGTGACGAAGATA
Source organism: Eupentacta quinquesemita (assembly GCA_032360705.1). NCBI lineage: Eukaryota > Metazoa > Echinodermata > Holothuroidea > Dendrochirotida > Sclerodactylidae > Eupentacta > Eupentacta quinquesemita. The sequence continues at coordinate 2,934 of JAUOBX010219867.1, forward strand.
CGTCTTTACCAGCTAAATCGGCCAACTTCCTTGCCGTCACCTAGCTAGTCAAAGCAGCCCGCAGAAATGAAATAGAAAGCTGGATATCAGCGATCCTACGCCTTGACGCCTGATTAGAGCCATCTCTTGCGTCCCAAGTAAGCCCCAGCCAGGCAATCTCCTGGGTTGGTACCCATACTGACTTATCTTTGTTTGGCACTAATCCTGCCGCCACCAGGTCGGATTTCAACTGAACAGCAGCAGCCACGCACCATATCCGCGGTGCTCTCTCTGCACCACCCATCACCCAGATACAACACCACGAATATGTTTAGTCCCCGCCAATACTTGACCAATGGCCGCAAACACTTTCTAAAAATGTAAGGAGCTGACGCTAAACCAAATGGTAACACAGAGAATGTAAAGTACCTCCTCACACTGCCAAACTCCCAAGCAAAACCAAAGAACTCGGAGTGGTCAGGGACAATTTCTAAATGATGGTAACCCGATTTCAAGTCAAATGTCACCATGAAATCTCCTCGCTTGAAATAATCCACGGCTACTGACCGATCTTCGTAATTCACCTTCACCTTCCAAAGAAACTGATTCACATACCGTAGGTCCAAAATTAGCCTCAATTTACCGGAAGACTGCTTGGAAACCGAAAGAGGGTTAACCACCAAAGGGGACTTTCGAATGTCAATGGGATGTGGAAGTTGAACCGTTGTCGATGGCGTGAAAGCGATCAATGACTAGCTTACGCTTGCCCCGCCTTGTCAATTCAACCGTGACTGTGAATTGAGTGTTACGTAATTCGACGAATTACTAACATGCATTTGGCACCAATGTGAAATGTAATGATTGTGTCCATTGTCATGGCGAGAGATTGAATCGGAGAACAGGGTTACTATTATCCACTAACACAAATCCTTGCTCATTAGTGGTTTCCTATGAAGTTGGGCGTTGAACAATTGAGCTTAGTCCAAATAAATCTAGGTTCCGCATTCTCACGAATCAAGAAATTGTCCTCTTCAACCTATTGGCAATTCGGACAAGAAAGTAAAAAAAAACTGATTCATTGATTGCAATGACCTCTGATGGCCTCAACAATGGAGATCATGCACTTCTCCACATTACGGCCTGGTTGGACCAGCATTCAGACTAATGCTGTTGACAAGATTATCAGTCTTTGACCTCTGCTGGCCACAGATGACCTCTGACCTGACCCTCCAAAACAATAGAGGTCGTGTACTCTTCATGGGGAGCACACATACCAAGTATGAGCATGATCCATTCAAGTGTGGTTGAGTCAATTTCCTAAATTTGCCCAAAAATGACCCCCGGTCTACACCAAGAACGATAGGGGTCCTGTACACCCCATGATAAAGCTACATACCACATTACGGCCTGGTTAGACCAAGCATTCATACTTATGCTGTTGACAAGATTCTCAGTCTTTGACCTCTGCTGACCTCCGATGACCTCTGACCGGACTCCAAAACATTAGGACTCGGTCTCGGAAGCTAAGGACTCGGTCTCGGACTCGGATTGAGAGTACTCGACTACAGCACTGGTATAGGGTTATACCTGATGTCTGTTCTATTTTCCGGGATAGCGAATCTAACTGAATGGTGTCATATTACCTATTGATATACCTACAAAACACGCCTTTTCGTCATTATTCACCAAAACTATTTTTACTAGAGAAATAGTATCTATTAGATGGAGAACATTGCGAAACATGTGATAAAAATGTCTCTCTTCGTACGACACTTCCTCTGAGCGCGCCGGAATATAAAAAAAATCATGAGAAACCTTTTTCATGACTATTGTAGTGGTTCTTGTTGTTCCTATCACCTATCTCATGACTATTGTAGCCTAATATGATTTCCGTTGTGCCTTCCGTGACCGTTTTTTTTTTGTTGCGCTCCTCACCTAGCTATCCCATAACTATGGAAGTAATTGTCAGTGATTGCACTTATTACTTACATGGTTATTGTGGTGATTGTTAGTGTGCCTGATGCTTATCCCATGACTCTCGTAGTGATTGTTAGTGCGCCTGTTGCTTATCTCATAACGATTGTAGTAATTGTTAGTGCGCCTGTTGCTTATCCCATGACTCCTGTGGTGATTGTTGGTGTTTCAGTGGCCTATTATGAACTATCAACCTAATGTACACTGGTTACTCCTTTAGTAGCTGAATGTTGCGGGCTTCCATTCCCATATAGTGGGAGTCCCAGTGTGAGGCGTGGTGGTGCGGGGTCTGCTTGCTATCCCCATAAGTTACGCAAATAACAACGAATTGCTGAGTGACGAAGATTGATTGCGAGAAAGTTACTGCTACTTTGATAGCAGATTCTAGCACAGAAAAAACAGGGGATTCATCTTTTGTCCTAATATATGCACACTGCACAGTAGTACTGGCCAATGAAATAGCTTTACTGAAGGAGTAGAGACGGAAATGATTGATCTAATCAATTCCATAATAAGTCCTACTTATTAGATAAAAACTGTACCACTGGTATATTGGCCGAAATGGCATGTAATTACAGTTAGTTGTTATTCAGGTAAAATAATTCGGGTTATCGTAGTCCCACTCGATGAGTTAGCAAATGATCATCTGAATAGTTTAACCTCCAGGGCCATTGCTAAATGCATTAAATATAACTATAAAGCTCCTAATACTGTTGCTGCCGGGCCCCGCCAGTTCATGTTCAATCACATAGATAGCACTGCACGCGATTGTGATATCATGTCAGCTACGGTATGTATTTATCAATTACCCACACACACCCTCTTCTGTCAATTATCCCGGAATCCATGTCGTAGGTATTATGTTACTGTAACAATAATGTGCTTTCTTGCTGAGATACTAGCCACATGGGTATCACAGTGAACAATATAACATTATACGGGCCTACTTGCTTTCATCTTGGTCAACGTAAAACATACATGTTCGATGCCATGAATAATGACAACTTTGAATATTCCGGCGCCACATCTACAACGCCTCATCTAGAATTGCATCTATCAAACCTCACTTCCACGAAAGATGTGTTTCAAATGGTCTGATATTACGAGGGAAACGAGATCAGACCAATTGTTCACGATCACCACTCTTGCATTATTCCTCCGTGTAAATGAAAGCAACTCTGTTTGGGATGATTTTATTCCAAATTAAATCATCAACGGATGCGATTGAAGTTATCTAAACGCAAGAAACTGGATATGTTACCCCTTTCACGAGTAGATGATGTGTGTGTGTGTGTGTGTTTATACGTCTGCGTGAGGTCAAATGGACTTACTCATTTCGCCAGAACAAATGGGAAACTTCCGAATGCTAGCGTTGTATCAAATAGCTTCGGAGAGACAGCAGGGTGGATGCCACATGGCATTCGTAAAACATGCACGTTGTATCAACAATTCAGCCAATAATAGTTTCACACAGCGTGAATTTAGTATTGAAACCGTATTGAAACCGCACGCATAATAAATGGGACAATTCTTTGAGCTCAGAGATCCCTGAATCATGAAGTCTATGTATATTGTCTAGAGATCGTTTCAAAGTACCATTGGTGTGATACTCATACATATACTTGTGACACGTGACGGGTTTTGTGTTTCGTGATTCTTCTTCATACAAATCGGAAGAGATTTGCAGTTCTTGCTGACTCATCGCTGTTGAGTTTTGAGTAGACCGGTTAGCCCAGTCGGTAAGGCACAGATGAGCCAGACGAGCTCATCCGTTGCACTGTTGAGTAAGGTGCTCTATCTCCACCGTGCGCTCCTCCCCGCCCAGTCATGGGTACTTGATAAGGTAACGGTTGGTAGCGCTTTGTATGCTGCATGAGGTGTAGCGGCCGTGAGCAAACGCGCACCTGGGGAGCGAGCACAGTCTTCATCAGGTTACCAATGATCAATGATAATGTCAGAGCGCCTAGAGTCCAGCGGAATTAGTGCGATCTATGGGTCCAAACATTATATTTTATGGTCGAATGGGTGTTTGGGGTTTCGAGAATCTGAGCACACAACTCCAACCAAACCACCTAGCCCATACTTGACCCAAGTGACCGACGAATATTCAACACAGAAACTATTTTTTCCGAATAGAAGTTTGATGGCTGTAGTGTAGTGAAATGTCTGTTAAAATTTGCGAACAATATAAATGGAACAATGCCTCGCGGGCACTGTATCTAATAATTGTCAGCACACATAATGTCAAATGATGAAGTCTATGTAGGCCATAATGTATATCAACCGTTCCAAATTACTATTGACGTAGGCTACTACAGGTACAGACACTTTGCATGTAGCGATTTTAACTGAATACGTGATTCCACTTGGAGCAAATCAGAAGAAAACTGCTGTTCTTGCTGAGTTGATGCCGTTCAATGGCGTTCACATGGAGAAAGCTTAGGGATTAGAAATATTTGTCACAGAAACCATATTTTTCACTGCTCAATGGAACCTTGATAGATGTAATGTAGTGAAATATATGTAGAAATGTCCGTTAACAGATCCAGTGTCTCTGATGCTTTCAAATATAAGAATCGTTCTATGTTCAGAACAGCTGACGCAGTTTTTGATATCAGTAAATGTTCGTTCAATTTGAATATCAGCAAGGGTCACAATAGATCCGGGCACATCCTATCAAGCTATCAAGAACGTACTGGCTTCATGGACAGACGATGTTATACGAAACCGGTCACTCTAACCTGAACACAAACCAACAGAAGAAGACTATAACACCTCATATCATCCGATCGATAGTCCTTGCCTACATGAACATCCAGGTAATTCGTCCTGGGAATAAAAATCGTTGCGCCTCGTACTGTGATACAAACAACGACGACATTAAATTGTCCCACACGGAACCCCCTCTGACTTTGCTCCGTAAGATTCCGTAGTCGAAAATAAGTACGAAATCAATAGGAGCCAATATTTATTACACCTTTGCCAACAATAAGGGATTGCGCATCAATATTTCGGTTATCCGTTTACAGGCTATGATCATACCCAGTTCATTTCGACCAATAAACTAAATTTACCGTGATAGTGTATGTCGCGTCTCAGGCCATGTTTGAAGCTACATTGGTAATAATTGGTCGCTAAGGATATGGACAGCATCCGAATTGCAGCTATCGATTTCAAGGTCATTAAAACGGCAAACTGATGATTAGTTTGCTTTAGGCCAAGTAGAGAGAAACTGTTATTTATACAGCATGTGTTTTACAGCAATGTGATAATGTAATCTCGGGAATATTATTAGTACACCAAATAATTATTCATTTACTTGTATGGTGAATGCTTAAAACATGAATGAAGCATAATATGGCAACATTTCGATTAGGGATTAGTAGGGGTGTGGTTCAAATGATATCGTACGAACATTTCCACACACAGTCTTCGAAATCTAGTTTAGTGGAACATATTGGCTTGGTGGCTCCAATTGGATAATATCTATGTTCTGTTAGTTGATTGATTTATTAGAAACAATAGTCTATGATTCAACTATGCACTTATGAGCATTAGGGTGGCTGACAAGTAGGGTGAGTGATACTGAGTAATCACTCACATTTCCGCCCTACAGATCCCACTTGCGGAGGGCGCAACATTGTCTAAGGGGTGTTGAATGTTATATTGTGGGCAACATATGTAAGAGACCACTTCATGACTTCGGATTGGGTGATTTGAATAACGAGTGTATATATTCATAAAACCAAATAATCCTCCAGTCGCTCTATTTCGAGTACATTTCCATCAGCAGTTTCATTTCCCGCTCAGAGTTGCCTATAGAAAAGAATGATTTAGATAAAGAATACGATAATAATCAACATAAAGAACAATCAATTGTGGTAGGCATATATGGTAGCACACTGGTATCAATTCTACAACTGACTCACATACATACTAAGGATATTACATTCGTCTGTTGTACATACTGATGTGATCTACACAATCCGATGGACTCAGTAGCATAAGATAAACGCTATTCGATCACTGAGTAGCATAGTGGACCGCTAGTCGGCCAGTCTCCTAAATAAAGCTAATCTTACTTGCTTGCTAAATTACTTCTGTGTAGCTAAGAACGCAATAATGTATAGGTTTACATTTGGTAAAATTCACAATTATTCCAACAACTGATTCTTAAAATATTCTGAAAAGGTATGCCTGACTGCACCTCAATTATATTCTGGAAATATTCATTGAGGGCCACTTGATAATAGAATAAATGTAATACTTCTGTTATAAGGATTACATCTATATTAGAATGACTCGTTTAAGAGGCAACATTCTATTCGGGCTAATTTTGGAACGGTTCTAATTTTGACCATCTAAAACAACCTGAAATAACAAAAAGATCATCAAAATGGCCAGAAATCACATTTTAACACAACATAGAAATAACATGGCTAATATAATTCACGTACTAACCGATTTGCAGTACAATCACAATGAATAGGACGCATCTGCGCCTCGGTCGTATGATTATGAGAGTAATGTTAATCACAATGGGAGCATTCGATTCACATATGCTTGTTTTTGGTATCTTGGCGTAACATGATAACCATTTACAAACTCTGATGTAACACGGGCGTGCCTTAAACCGGCACAACGTCGAAGTAATGTAGTCAAAGTAATGTATCCACTAAAACTGGGTCGGAAATTGGTGTGGCATTGACGGAGGGAGAATGACGCAATCATGAATTTCTAATAACTAGGCGTAGGCTAAATATGATGTTTTGTGAGATGTTCTGAACGTGTCTTCCTCCTGTGACATATCATATTTTATTTTCCTGCCAATTTAATTCTGTATTCAAACTCTGGACACAATTTTGTACTGCGGAGAGTGATGGGTGTGCCCTTTAGGCGAAAATTAATTAAGTATCGACATTTTTAACCAAGCTTGAGCCTTCTACCTCGACCTTTTGTCACCCGAAGGCTATAGTCAAACTGTCGTTGTAAGGTGTATGCCGAAAAAGTGTTATGAATCGCCCGTGGGGGAAAGGTAACCAGTACGGAACAGTAGAACGTTTCCGTTTTCATTTGAATCCTTAACTACAATTGGCATTTAATTCAACGTCAAGTCACAATTACTTCTCAAGACGGATATCGATCCACGCCTGTAGCTTTCCTGATAGGGTACTACCAGGGAGAGGCATAGGACACAAATTGACACTTCTCTGTACCAATTGATGTGGAGGGAAGTCGCAGTTGGACTTGACACATGACGGGTTCGATGGGTCGTTGATAATTTATATCATATATTACATACGTTTTCTGGAAACGACTCGGTAAGGTGGTGATGCGCTTGGAACGACATCGCTATCACCAGGTAAAAAAATATTTACTAGGTCCTGTTTGGTACTTTGATGAACTTTGAGGAAGTCCAAACCCTAGTCGAAATGTCAGTATGTGTGTTCGTGAATGAAGTGAAACTATAACTTGTGTACAATACTCCTGGGACATCTCAATGAGACGGAAATAGACAGATCTGTTTACAAATTCAATGCGACATAATTAAAAGAATCATGTAACAAACAAACTACAACTAATATCTTATTGGAATCCTAATAAATGATTAATGAGATAACGAAGACGAATTTAATCAATTTTGTATGGGAATATTGTCTCCAGGTTTCCTGGTATCAGGTGCAAATCAATAACGTTTACTTTTTCCATACCATTCGTTCTACGTTCCACCTACGTTCTACAGTCTGAAACAATGAGGTCGTTTTTCATATATCACCCTTTCATATGCTTCAGCTCAAGGAACATGTTACATGAAATAACATGTTAAATGTATATTACATAACTGGGAAAATCAGGGTCTATTCTCCTACGAAAATCCTCTGAAACATGTCATTACACTGTCTGCCAATATGTTCATGCTACCTATTCGCGGACCGTGTCAATTATTCTTACTACCCTCTGCACCTGTGTGGCATTCCCTAAATTTTAGGATCACTCAATTAGTCGTTGACCCTGAGTGCTGAGTCTCTGACAGTAAATTGTTACATACAATCGATAGTTAAGGACGGTATATCGACAGGTTGCCTTTGTCTGTATTGATTAGTTTCAATTCACCGTAAAGAATTTCGCTGTTGTGGCGATATGCAAGCGCCGCCTTCGATTATTTGCCAGTTGCGATGAAACGGCATTGTCCTTTCTAACCTACTAACACGCCTGTCCTGTCGGTTCAGCTAGTATAAGATTTTTTTTATTGGAGAGTGAGCTCATCTGCTATTTCACACAATTTTTAAAAGAAACGAATTACAAGATGCAAATGTGTAAGAGTGTGAATAATTGTTCGATTAATTGTAATAGATACGAACCAACAAATAATAGTGTGAACGTCTGATATCGTAAGTATGTTGAACTTGACCGGATTACTATTTCTATCATAATATAAATTTGTGAGTTGTGTCGAAAAAATAGTAGGTCTGCTGTCATTTCAATGAATATAAAAGTATTAGTATACTTGTCAATGTGTCATCAAAACGATTACATGATATCCACTGAATATTTGTTTACATTTGATAGAGATTCGTTTACCTCAAACTACACACGTTTGAGAGGTTCAGCACAAAATCACACACATATACACGTGAGCGGTTTATTGTTATTTGGGACGGTAAGGCTATTCTAATTCATATCAATGAATGTTCATAATTTTCAATGTAATATGGACAAAATCAAACAGTGCTCATAATAATAAAGATTATGACAATGGTATTATTAATAATAATAAACCGTGTTATACAGCGTTTTTCCAAATTGTTGACATGCTCAAAGCGGTTCAAAGAGAGTACCATGATCAGAGTGAACAGACGATTTCATGACAATAGGCGAATGTTGTACTCAGTCGCATCACAAGCTCCCAATGACGCCTGGGCATCTGGGTTGGACGAGGCAATGAGGGAATAAAGCGCCTTGTATTCACGCAACCGACCCGAAAGAACCGAAAAAAATGTCGGTCCTGAGCACTACCGACTAAGCATTTATTTCATCAACAGGTACAAGATGTCAGTGAAACATGCCTGCTATTCAGCCGTTATCCTGCTTCTAGTCGTCTGGTTACGAGAGAGCCGTGGGTGTTTTATAACAAATTGTAGAATCGGTGGAAAACGATCACTAGCCATACCTTACCGACAGGTACGTAAATCCTATCAGATTAATAGGGAATGGAAGCACACTAAGTGCGTAAAACAACATTTCATAGAATGCCCTTTATATTAATCTCTTGAGCGGTAGAACTTATTCACTAGACGGTTAATTCGACACAATGGGACTTCATGAGACACAAGACAAACAACTGTGTTCTCGCCAATGCTTCCATAACAATTGTACTGCTGAAGAGAGACGGAACGAAGCCATTGAGCTGTTCACTATGGATTCCATATCGCGTATTATAAAATTCATAACTACCGTCAAATATAGATTGGGTCTGACTTTTAGCCAATTACAGAGCCAACTCTTCCGCTAATTTAAAGCTAGTTTACCATTTATGTCAGTTGAGAGTCGATTCATGTCATGGGGTCTGTAATATAATTAAATGGCTGTTCCCAGTGAGATATGCCTAGTTGTTGTATGGAAATTGCTTTGTTGAATTGTTGGATCTATTTTTATGGCAATACCTTTCCCAGACCATGACATGTTATTTTGATGTAAATACTTTTTTATGTTTCCACTACTGACTCTGGTACTTTTTAATTAAACTCTCATGAATGTGATGTTCCGATAGTGATCCAAGCTGGTAGGTTGTTCTTCCTGCACGACCTGTCAATGTGGAACTTTACAACCCCTAAGTAGACAGTTTGCGATGGACAGTGATCACGTAACGTCTTATTCAGTATTATTATTATTTTCAGGCATATCATTATGATTTTCGTTATAATGATTTGTATTACTATTCTCCTTATTAGTATAATTATTTTCAATATTATCATTATCATTATTATCATTAATATCATTAATATCATCAGTTTCTCTTGGCAAATGCATAGTTGATAGATTCATTGTTGGCGTGACATAACATCCTAAGTTGGCCTCAATTATTGCCAAACATGATAAATTCAGGAAATCTCAATAATGGACTACGCCTATGAATTATATGTGGGTGATGAGCCTATGTTACCTGATTGTTGTGGCAAACACTTATTCCTTATTCTCCTTATTGTTATGTGTGCCATAATCGCATTTCGTGGTAAACCTAGACATCTGCTGTCAGTTAGTTATTGTTGTCGTTATTGAATTTGCACAAATAACCGTCAGGTCATTTTCACTCATGCAACGAACGTCATGTTTATTGATTTCAGATCGACCACTGACCTAAGTATTCCTGCCGCAAGCTATTGCTACTTTTTGTTGAATATTTCATTTTCAAGGATCGTGGCTTTTCGTGTTCACATTGTGAAGTGAATAAGGATATTTCCTTGTGGAGCCATACCATTTCTCTCGGTGTGTATTTACTTTATAACCCCTCATGTATGTTTAATTGACGACTCAAATGGAACCGGAAGACATTTAACGGCCAATAAACAGTCACGAATTTAGTTGAATAGCGGACGAGACTAAACGTCGACCTGTTGTAATTCATTCCCATTCCACAAACCAAAGATGCAAGATATCAGCTATTCTTACTATTGATTTGACATGAGATACAACCAGAAAGCCAAGAGGCTCAGTGACTTCTGGTGGCCTCAACAATAGGAATCATGTATTTCATTCCATGGGAAACCCACAGCACAACAGTGTTCTTGTAATTGCCTGCTAGATCCCAAGCATCATAACTTATTATTTCAACAAGATTTTCAGACTTTGACCTCTGTTGACCTCAGATGACCTCGGACCTGGGGATCATGTACTCATCTGTAGTATGAGCTCATTCCATCTGAGTGGGTCGAGTTATTGTGTTTTTCGGTGTACACCAAAAACAATAGAGTTTGTGTACTCCCGATAACAAATCTGCTTATCGAATATCAGCCTGATCGAACCAAGCACTCTGGACTAATGCTGTTAACTGAGTTAGCTGAGTTGTGACCTCTTGTAACCTTAGAAGACCTTTGATCTGACCCCAAAACAATAGGGACCATGATTGTACTGACCATGGGGAACAGATATACCAAGTATGAGCTGGTCGAGTCATCGTGTGAATAAACCAGGCATTACATACACACATACATACACACACACGCACACACACACACATAATGTAATTACTGCAAAGATTCCAATCAGCTTGAAGTATTCCATGAAACACGGAGAAGTGCTGTAGAATTAGGATTACCAGTGTATTTATATTAGAGATCATGATTATTGCTCACCAAAACTTACACAGGGAGGGACAGTTTAGGAATACCTCCATGGATGATTTGTTGTAAGCGTGACACACCAAAGTAGGCTGGGTCTGGCACGATTAATCAATTTGAAAATCGTCTTGAAGAAGTACTGAAAAGTCCCATGATATGTTAAACATTCATCTCGAATGTCCATTCAGCAGCATCTATCTAAAGGTGAATAAGCTCATACTTAATTAAAATTTTCAATGAATACTTATTTTAATTGATAGAGTTCTTTCTTCACCAATTCTGTATAAAATGAATTCTGTATACTTCATTTTGTGAGTGTGTCGAATCACTCGTTATATTCCTAAAGTCTATTATGCATTCGATATACATAGATGGAAATACCAGCCGACTATTTTTTATATTAAAGCGCTTGCAGCCGAATAGTGATGGTAATACTAGGATCTAATCAACGTTAATTTAGGGTCAGTGGAGTAAATCTGGTCGAGTTTTTAGGCCATTTAGGCCGTCTTGCTTGTATTACAATCACTCTAATAAGTAATCGAATACTCACATCGTTAACGCCTGGGGACGTGTGGAGTTTCGCATATACTCAAATAACCGAAATAGGTGTTATGGACATTTATTGATCGAATCAGATGACCAATAATAATGACTCAGAAATTTTCTATTAAAATTGTGCCAACTAATTGCAAACTTCGTATCAATATATTAAGCTAATAGACAGTGACTCTACACTAACTAAAAATATATTTTGAATGAAACGTGATCTATCTCAGACCATTTGAAAGTTGTTGATTTACATGGCAGATAGCAGCCTATATTATAAGGGAGTCATTTGCATTGCCAGAATAATAACACATTGTGTCTTAGCTTATTGTCTAAACGGCACCATATAACATATCCACAGCCAGAAGACACGATTGCTATACGTCCACCAATTTCATTAGTTTCATCACAAATGATTTATCAAGGCAGATGTACCATAATACTGAAGAACGTCTCATAAATGCATAATTGGACATATTACAACAGTATTGGCTAACAACAGTGACTTTACGCAATGGTAATTATCACCCGAAATGAATGAACTACACAATTAATTGTGGTGAGGCTGGCGCCATGAGACAGTTTCAGTAATCGTGAAAACAATTCCCTTTCACATACCGAATCATTGTTCCATGCTAAACACCCAAATTGAATACTAATCTCCACGGCCTTTCAACGTAACTACGCAAAATATGTAATCTCAAGTAAAATTACCAGATTACATGTGTGTACCTCTCACCCTTCACTATGACCAAGTAGTACGCACTATAATGCAATCGATGAGCATAAATAGATCCACCATGTTTTGATTTCCATCGCTCGCAGCCTATTGGTGATGGTAATGCTATATCCAGCTACGTTATAGGTCGGATGAGGAAGTATAGTCGAGTTTTATTGCATCTCAACCGTCTGGCTTGTACTTACAGTCGCTCTAATAGATAATTCAATACTCATACAATTCTGGCCTTGAGGCTTATGAAGTTTTGTATATAATCAGATGGCCGAAATGAGTACCATGAACGCATATTGATCGAAATAAATGTCCACTAATAGTAAGAGACAATAATTCGTAAATAATTGATTGCACACCTTTGTATTTTTGACGGATCTATGCAGTCATGACAGTATGTGTATATGTATGTATGTGACGCCTGGCTTGTTGACACGATAACTCGATTCCACTTGGATGGATCAAGCTCATACTTGATATGTGTGCTCCCCATTGAGAGTACATGAACCGCATATGATTGGGTTAGCGTTCGGAGGCTGCCTTGATTTTACTCGATTACTCGGCGCCGTTTGACACTATAGATCATACAATACTACTTGATCGACTGCAAAACAAGTGGGGTATTGGCGGGTCAGCATTAAAATGGTTTGTGTCATACCTGGAAGGTCGAAAACAAGCCACTGTAGTGAATAGAACAATTTCTGATGGGTTTCCACTGCCATGAGGTATCCCTCAAGGATCTGTGATTGGCCAAATTGTTTTTCTACTTTACACAAGTCCATTGGGTGACATAATCAACTCTCATCACGGAGTTCATCATATGATATACGCTGATGACACTCAACTATATATTATCATAAAACCATCTGTTCACTCCGAGGCCATCAACAAGATAGAGGCATGTATTTCTGATGTCAGATCATGGGCTATTAACCAACAAGCTCATGTTAAATGATAGTAAGACTAAGACACTGCATGTTCATTCAAAGTTTCGTAAAACTACGACGTGGCCTTCGCTGAAAATCGGAAATGTCTGGGTCGTCCCCCCGCAATTCTGCAAAGAACTTCGGCATGATTGTAGATGACACGATGCAATTAACAGAGCACGTTCGTCGTACTTGTCGTAATGTCTCGTTTGGAATCTACAAGATAGGACGCTTACGAAAATATTTAGATCAGAAGTCAACAGAACGTCTATTCCATGCGTTTGTCTGCTCCCACTTGGATTACAATAATTCCCTCTTGTATGGTCTACCAACTTCTCAATTGTCTGCCTTACAGCGAGTCCAAAATTCAGCAGCGATACTTATCACCTTTATTAAACGCTCCGATCATATAACACCTACTATTCGAAAACTTCACTGGCTCCCAGTGAACGAGCGCATACTTTTCAAGATACTCCTGCTCACCTTCAAGGCACTGAATGGTCGCGCTCCTGCATATATTACAGAAATACTCTCCTAATCTCCAAATCTTCGTTCCTCAAATCAGCAACTGTTGAAGCCTGGAACTCGACCTCGGAAATCTGACTTGTGATATACTAATATAGCATGAACCAGTAGATATCGTGTATGAAGTATCACGTGTTATGAGTCCATCCAATATCAACATCAGTTATGATCGTGTAATATGCTACTGAGTGTCAAAGTACATATACTTGCTAACTACGATCGCATACAGATAGCGAAACCATTGTGTTTTTTGTTTTTGTAATTAATTTTGTACTAACTTCATCCATAACCAGGAATCCTGGTAAACCAGTGTTCTTCCAAGGATACCCGCACCTATGAAACATACACAATATGACAAGCGAAACACATAAATAGATATATATAAATGGAAGGATACATACATAAATGATCTAAACTAAGAATAAAAATGTGTCCGAAGATTCCAGGAAGACAGGCCATTTCTAGTTGCACATTTGTAATTTGATGTAAAAGCATCAGGGTTATTGCACATACGAAAATTGTGGTTCACATTGGCTGTGTCGATTTGTAATGAGGGAATTGTAGTCTTATCACTGTTGTTTTGAAGTCAGTCGAGCTACTCTGATATAGTTTTGGGGCATTCAGTTTGTCCTGCATGAATTCAAAGTTGATGTAGATGGTAGCTCAATCAATCTCATGAATGATTAGATAGTTAGCGCCTGAAGGTATTGAACGTTTAGCGTGTACTCAGATAACATAATTGTGTTGTTATTCCTCGTACCTTGAACATCGGACGTTGGACTGTTGTATACTCTCAAGGCAGATGTCCACTCATTAGAAAATATTGCTGGTGAATGCTACGAATATGATACCCGATAACTCACTGATGGAATTGAATAATTCCATAACACGTACTATGTCATATACGATAGCTATCAGTGATATTATAT
>JAUOBX010219979.1:0-11748 GCA_032360705.1 Eupentacta quinquesemita
ATTTATTCAGTCCCCTTGTGGCATAATACATGTGAATAATACAGTGTCGTGTACAGATTGTGTTGCGAGTTCGAAATGCAATTCTCTAAAGTGCAGTTTATTATTTATATACGACATGCAACATGTAGTTTCGTTATTTTTGCCATAATGACTTGCTGTCCCCGTACTGCTTCGTTCGACCTTCAGACACAATCCTCGGTAGACGTCATGTCAATGACGTGATCGTGACATCACGATCTATTATTGAGCTATTTTTACCCTGCAACAGAATGCCTCATGAAACGACACTGTTTACCGAACCTCGCGCGGAGAGTGGTTGCCCGTGCATAAGAGTTTCATGAAGGACCCTTGCACTGGAAATACATTTTCGGATAAAATCTAGAACGACAATTTAAGACCGCGATTAAACTGTCCCCCGTGAGAATGGCAGAGCATGCAGAAGAGGCAATACGTACAGAGGTGAATAACAGAGGAGGTTACAAAACAAATATGCAAATGTGCATCATTGTGTGTCTGTGTCTGCTCTAAATAACAACAATAGAAACGACGTTAGCTGACGTAGTCTTATAGAAGCTCGAACAGTTACACGGATAAGATATCGCATTTACGAACATTGCATCCGAGAACACTAAACAGACGCATGAGCAATTCATGGCAAAATCGACCTTGTTTGTTTGTCATTGTTGTTTGTGTTGTGCTTTCCAGTGATAGTTAAACATACTTAACTCTTTTTTCTACAAATAATGTCAGCTGCAAATATGAAAATAAATAATGCGGGTAATTATCTATTACTTGAACACAAAACAAATATGACTGGGCAAGAAGAAGAGAAGAGCGGGACCTCCTAATAAGATAGGACTCCCTCCTAAGCTGATAGCTTTATGACATTAACCAATAACAAATCAGCAATATCGAAGATTATTGAACGCTAGCATGGACTGCCGTTTTGCGCTGACTAATGACCAAGGATAAATTGCAGGTGACCGACCGTATGGTGTACAATGTTACTACATAATTATTCAAGTGAGCTGAAGAACGAATAGCCAACAGAGATAGGCGGGAAGTCAACGGACAAACCCCATAAAACAATCATATCTATTGACGTTTTAGTTTTTCGGTTATTTTAATAATGTGATGGTAACATATTCATTCACTTGTCATTCGTTTTGTTATCTGTTCTGCTAGAAGAGTTACTGATTTTTGCGAATCTTCTGAGGATCCTGTTTTTGATGACGTGATGGCCGCATCAATAAACGGCAGAATATAAACACTGCTATTGGCTGCTTAAATAGCCGGGGAACATATATATGAAATTGAAAGGTTAATTATGCATTATTGAATCATGTTTTAGCGAACATCGATGAGATTATTATAACGAGCTATAGGTAGTATGTAAACGGAGAATATGCTTATCCTAAAGGCCTGCATGTCATTGCCGGAAAATTCTACTCAAAGTGTGCTCTCAATCAAATGACAATATCAGAGCAGGAGTCTACAAAGTTTTCATTCATTGAAGATAACTGCAGATCTTAAACGACTTGAAAGATATTCGTCTAATATGGGCGTGAGATGTAACCACATGTAAACACTGAGCTAGAATTCGTAAGCAGTAAATCAGTTTGACTATATGTTGCATGGAGAGCGGAAAGTAAATTGTTGCGTGACAGTATGCAAAAAAACAAGTTTTTGTAGTTAGATTTTGGGCGTGGAGATGTGATGTTTTGGCTTTCTACATCTACTTCTGGGAGATTGGAGCTCAATGGAACTCGTGTTGGTATTAGCGTGGTCGATTCACTTGCTCTCAGTCGTAACTAATTTCAATTTGATCTAATTTGTCCGGGGTGGGCCTATCCACTTAGGCAGTAAGGGCTCAGTCGAGTATGGTGAATCGTAAATGGGCACTGGAAAAACTACAATTTAGTACTGATATCATTATTGGAGCAGCGTTGAAACCTGACTCACCATGCCCATATGGCCGCTATTTTACGATCCCGTTTGCGACCATCTGTTGGAACGGCTACAGGTTGCGACAGCGGCATGAACAGTATTATTAAATAAAATCCCCCATTCTTCGACATTAAATAACTCCATAACAGCCTTGCCGGGAAACCTATAGGCAAGAACTAGTCCAGTATCATTACAAATACATCACATTTCGAAACAAACCCGAGCATGCATGCAAACACGTTCAATGATATTGCACCAGCCCACTTGCGTTAATGGATGACTAAAACCAACGTCAATAGCCAAAACGGGAATATATCCCTGAAAGTAAAACGCCTTAATTTCATTAGGACCAATCGTGTGTGTTATAATCAACAGATCATTAGTATTGGTTTTGCTGTAGACGACGGTTGTCATCCACGCTCTCAAATATTATGGCATTTCCGTTTTTATTATAATCCGTAAAATTTGGGGATATAATGAGTGTTTGTCAAAACAGGACGTAGTCTTCAGGCCATGCATTATTGATGGTCTCCATTTTCGTCGTATGAAAGATAGTTCGCTTAATAGGGGCGTGGGAGTAATTAGCACGTAGAACGTATTTGCTTGGCATTTATTTCAGTTCTGGTGGGCGTATGAAACCACGTTAGTAGGCGTCCGTGTCCTGTCCCTGGAGTGTCTGTGAGGTTATGTTTCTATTTTCAAATCACGACTTCAAATTAGTCAATTTGTTATTTTTTAGCATGTACTTCTTTTGATAATTTATCATTCATGTTCATATTGCAGTAATAATAAATGACAATCAATCTTATACTGTATGATGGTAGTACTATTTGCTACCTCCAATTCATAGAACGGTTTCCACCGTTCGACTTCCTGAATCGATGCATGAATCTATTTGAACTCCTCTTCTGCACACGAAGCACATCTCTTCTCAGAGACTGTAGTGTATTTGAACCCGTCCTTTTCTGCCCCCCCTAATTCTCTACTGCCCTCTCCTTCTCTCTGCCCTCCACGTACGTCTGAAGGCTGAATCGGAACGGCTGTTTGTGTTTCGTTTTGTTTTCAAGAATAAATCTAGCATCCAAGCGTCTTTGCCCAAATGGAACGTGTCGTTTGTTCAGACTGTCAAATACTTTGCGTCGGAAGAGCGGGTTTAATTACCGAACCTAATATCGTTTATATAATTGATCGCGTGTTTCTCCATACAGCCATATCCTGCCAAGCGCTCATAGGTCACAGCATATATGAACGTTTGAGATAACAAATTAAACAAACTCTACGGACTGCATTTTTCTCAGCCAAGATTTATTAGCGGTGGTATTATCAGGTAGTGTCGTATCATCTGTTACCATGAACTGTAATATTATGATAGGTCTCACTGACGTGAATTGTAGACGGCGCGACAAATGAAAAATATGTTTACGCAATCCGGATATTATGGCACGCACGAAAATTGGTAGTAAGCATGTAGTCTCGTCAAACAACTGTGGGTTATTACGCTTGATATTCTTTTCGGATGATACACATAATCTGATAATGTGTAAAGTAGTGTGAGTAAAATGCATCAGATCATATGGTTTACGTTTAATAAGTAAGTATCAATATAACAAACTGCATTCTGGTACATATCACTTATTTTGGGACAACTTATTATGAATGTGCTGAAACACTACATCCGTTTGCTCAAGGCAACCCTGCATTTGATACCATATTTATCGTTTTTGACATGAACACCGTGATCGACTGTGTGTTCTCAAAATCAATCAATAGATCAATTGATATCAGCAATGGGGATTTCGGGTTAGGATTAGAGGTGCGGGATATCCGGATATTCTCGATGTGTATGTCAGTATTCAACAGCAAATATTGGATTAAAGAACACCTTTTAAACATCGGTTGAGCAAGGTTATCGTAAAATGTGGTTGTATCAAACGTGGTTGTATGTGGACGATCAGTATACTTATGATCTAACCACTTTCTCAGATCCTGGAGGGACAGAAGATATTATATATATTTTACCAACTACGGTGTCGGCGTACGATATTTATTTTAACTAATCCGAAACAACTCCTGTGATCATTACCTTCGTGATACCACAGCAGTATCGGGACGGCAATACCTTGATTTCGGTTGATAGGAGTTAAACATACACAGTGCGGTTCCGCTGATGTCGTAAGTGTCCCATAGACGTCGGGTTATGATTTGATGGTATCAAAGGCAGACGAGTAATCGAGTAGGATCCCGACTGCATCAGGACCTTTATCGACAGTATGTAGCATGTCGTTGTACAGCTTGAGGAGGGCTGTCTCGGTGGAATGGAAGCTACGGTAGGCTGATTGCATAGATGATAGTAGACTATTGTTACATAAATAGACACGCAGTTGAGCGGCGATGATTTTCTCCAAAACTTTCCCAAGGAACATGAGATTAGCAATTGGTCTATAATTGCGTAAATCATTTTGATCGAGACCCGGCTTCTTTAATAATGGAACGACTTTAGCCGACTTGAACACTTCCGGAAAAACGCCACTGGACAATGATAAGTTGATGACATGCGTTATGTGAGGCAGGAGAGACTGGATGCATAATTTAACCAGCCATGTGGGCATAGGGTCCAAACTACAGGATTTTGATGGACATTCTGCGATGACATCCCGAATGTGACTCTCTGTGACAGGTTCGAATATACTGAACTCACTCTCGCAAAGATTTGCTTCTTCGGAGTACTGGCATTTGTCGGAACGGGACATTTCCAACCGGGATGAAACCGTGTCGATCTTGTCAGCGAAGAAGGCTGCGAACTCATTTGCAAGAACTCCATCCGATTCGTGGTCGAATCCCGATCCTTCAGAAAACGCAGAAGTTTGCTCGTCTTCATTATTGATATAAATCATATAATCATTCATGGCTCTTGTCCATAACCCACCATTACAGAGGAAAACAGGATATACTACCATATACGGAAATCACTCATCACGTTCACCCCCATAGCTCTTTTTTGGGAAAATAGGCTTGCGTAGTGATGGATGCCTTTATTGACGAATTTACGGGTTAACTGAACCGACAAAGTATTTTCTAAGGTTACTGGTTCCCGTGGAAATATAATCTGTAGTCTTAATTTTGGTGTAAATTGCTACATCAATTCATTACACGAATTGATGAGAGGCAAATTCAAGGAGATTCTTGTAGCCTATTACATGGCAATTTAATTTGTTCATGCTATTAATAGAATGTTCTGTTATCCGGGAATGACACTGATTCTCGTTTCGCGTATACTTTAATAATAATAATAATATATTACTATTTGTAAATTAGTCTCAATGTTTCTTCCATTCCCCTTACTAACACCAACGAACTATCATTTCAATTTGAAACATTCATACCAGAGAGCAATGCAATTGGAGCCTAATTTTGTCTAATGCTAAGTTCAGGAATCGCTGGGCTGATAATGCGAAATATCGATAAGAACTTTTTTGGATTATCCTAATATTTGACAATGGCATTGCCTCTGGTTATGTGTTACTGCCTCAGTATTTTTAATAATGAAAAAATACCTTCTCCTGATTTCCATTCCAGGGGATCTTCGTCGCAGTGATTTACTGTTTCCTCAATACAGAGGTAAGTACCCCTTATCCTGCTTATCAGCTCACCTAAGGCTGTATTCGACTCCCTGCTCTGACTGTTCGCGAACGTCGAGAACGATGCAGAAATGTGTTCGCTATTTCCGTACACGAATCTCACACCATCGGGACGAGGAACAATGGGAGCCAACAGCGGCACCTTCAGTCACATCCTCAAACTGATAGTTGGAAATTGATTGGTTGCAATGTATGTATTGGAATTTCAGATCATTTGATTTAAATGATCATGGTTCAAGAAGCCACTGGAGGCTCATCGAGGGATAATGGGCGTGTTGATCGTGGGTAACCACATACGATAACTCTTCTCGACTACTGCTCAGATGACATCGGGGCATGTGTCTAACGAATTCCAACCTGCACCGGGCTGTTATTTTACATTCCTATCTGTTGACTCTCTCAACTCCTTGAGGAGAGGAAGTTCCGTAGTCCAGCAACAGTAACTGAGTACATCTGACCGAAGTGACTCATTCCAAACAACCATACAACCCGCCTAATTTGTACATGATATCAACTGCACCATAACCGCAAGTATAGTCACCTGAAATAACGCCCGGCGGTTAGTGCCAATCGTCATTGGAACCGCTCTTCAGCAGTTGACGTCTCGTCTCTCAACATCTTTCAATAGAAACAAAAGGAAATATATTAGATGTAGGACAATGTGTTCCCTACATTTTTGAGAGGAGGCGTTTCACCTTGAACTAATAGTACTCGATCTGTCGTGGTAAGCTTGAGTTGCGAGCAGCAGTTATTATATACTGTCGCTTGTTTGTTTTCATTCTAGGTTCGGAAGGCGATCAAGAGAGTCGGGTTGTTGACGGCTACCTTTGACGAGTATTCGAAGCGGACTACCCGTCGGACCACTAATACCAACGGTAACTCTTACAACGTCCCTACCACCATCGAAACAGTGATCGCTGTATCATATAGGAAAGTTATCCAGGATCCTAGCACCACGACGGTGGACAATCAAGAGCTGAAGCCCTAAATATGACCTGAACAATGATAATGGACATCCTTAGATAAATTCGTTCGCCTCCATCGGAGGATGACTGCACGTTCTGTTGTGCGTAACAAGTTCTGAGTCCATTTTTATGGTCATTGCGGCCAGTCTTCAAAGGGATTTGGTCACGTGTGAACAGTTTACGACGAGTTTACGATCAGGTGTCGCGGCTTGTGGTGGGAACCATTTTACGGCCTTCACTCCATTCAACTTCCCTCTGTGTATCGTCTAAGCATGTCTATCATCATGAGACAGTGGTCGCGTTGTTATATATGAATCCAATCAGGATCTACACGGTCACTGATCATCAGACGCTGAAGCTGCTCAACGACAGACATCCGTAGATAACATCGTGGGCAAGGATACATCAACCCTACCGGCCCACCACTGCGGAGAGGGTGACCGCTGTGTCCTACAGGAAATTCATTCAGGACCGATTCATCACCCCAATCGATCCTCATGAACTAGCCTTACAGTCATTTACTGAGATCAGTGGAAAGCCTCGATATGTGGAGTGAAAATTGGAATAGCGTTTTCTCTACCCTTTTCCCCACTGGATGCCAGTAAATAAATACAATGTGGATTTCGACTTTGATTCCTCCCTTCTGTGGACACGAGGAGAGGTTGATGATGATGTTCGTTTACCGTCGCATACCATGTGTCAACTATTGGAATAGTATGTACACGTTTACATTCACTTTACAGCGGACAGGTGAAATGCGTTCGTATAAGTGAGTTGTTATTGCTGAATATCATATTGCATCGGAAACGAAAACTAATCGCATGTTTCGGACTGAGCATCGTCTTGAACTCATATTATATGTGATCGAATAAGTCAGTGTGGATACGCGAACGTTTTTCATGAACTAAAGTCAACATGGGTGAGCCACTCCTTGTTCACCTCGGATGATACCATAACATAAACGTAAGAGGAAACAACTCAGGACTATCTGGGCGTGGATTATAAATGTCAACGTGGGTAAGAATTCCCAGTCATTCAATTCGAAGTTGAGGGAAGAGTCCGGACAAACCGCAATATGCCGAAAGCGAAAGTTTTTTCCTGACCGAGTACACGAGGTTAAGTGAGTGAATAGAAGAGGTGTAACAATGAGCATCAGGTGCGCGATTAAATACCTCATTATCAAAAAATCGTATTTAAGACGTTCCGTTCATAATCCATGAGTGATCAATGATGATAATGGTGGAAGAGCAAAGATGAAACGGCTGTCCTATTTGTCAGTAGGCTGCCGCATATCCAATACAACTGTGACATTTAGGAAACAGGTCTCAGAGGACATAAGCCCATCTCACTCATCTGTATTAGTAATTAATGTTTTCAATTCACCAGTAGGGCGACCAAAAGATCCCAGAATCATTAGCACATCATTATTAACCTGACCACTTTTGAAGTTGTGGTCTTATGTGTAGAAATATATTGCGGCTGATCATATAGGCCAATCGGACTATTGATAAGTTATCATATGCTCATAGACAGTAGTATATATATATGCCTTGCCGTTTTGTTTAGTTATTTTATATATGATATACGGTATTTCTGTCATATATGTACAGTGATAGTAGACTATACTGACGATACAGGCCAATGTTCAAATTATTTATCTTAGATATCATTGAATCTTTTTATACAGTGTAGATGAGGGTCAATATTTTGTTTTATAATATGTTTGGCTGTTCATATCATTTTGGAATTGTATTATCTGCGTAATACCAGCGTAAGCAATCAGCAGACCGAGAATAGATATGCGTCTTTTTTGTTTTTCTCTCACAACAAATGGTATTGGTTTTAACATTTTCACTTGTATCATACGTAAATAATATAACGCAGTATGCATCATACTAAGGCAGCGAACAGTATTAATTTTGAAATTCGTGTGAATCGTTCAATACTCCGTTTCCTTAGTTTCCTTATGGGACGAAAGCAGGGACCAATCAACTGCTATTTTTCAGGTCACTTGACTTGTTCACAAGTCAACTCATGTTTGCTGGTGTCTCAGCACACCAAGACGATGAAATGGGTGAGCTTCACAAAGAGCAATAGGAACATTACAATATATAACTACGAAGCATTGTGCGGTCGAGTGGCTTAACCTTGGAGAAGTCTAACATAGGATCCATATTGTCAATATCTGGTACTATCAAGTTTCCACCACCTTGCGTATTTTCTGTGTAGCTGGAACCAGCAAGCACTTTAACACTTTCACTCAGGTCGGACAGGGAAGAAAGGGCACAACCATATCTAATGACAGTTGCATTAAACTAAAACTATCTTTCTCTAATCGATTCGGCAGATTCCATCCATCCAAATGGTCGGTTCTTGGAGCTATAGATATATAGAGACTGATTTATATGAACACCACTGTATATATTCCATTTAGTTCCTGTAGATAATATATAGTGCATTTTATTTTTAGGACAGGT
The DNA here is from genome assembly GCA_032360705.1 of Eupentacta quinquesemita. Taxonomy (NCBI): domain Eukaryota; kingdom Metazoa; phylum Echinodermata; class Holothuroidea; order Dendrochirotida; family Sclerodactylidae; genus Eupentacta; species Eupentacta quinquesemita. The sequence continues at coordinate 9,028 of JAUOBX010219979.1, forward strand.
ATTGGAACAGTTATGTACGCGACAATTTTAATACTGACATTCTCCGTTGATGACTGCGGCTAATTAAGTATGTGTTACCCTATTTTATCATAATGGTTATCCTCATATTGTTTTACAATATTCTTTAGTAAAACTCCTAGTCCAAACCATGATTTCAGTTTCAAATTGTAGGCAATGCAGAACATGTTTGTGAGGTTGTCCATGTATCACAGTGTAATGAAGAGTTGGCCAATGCAGGGATATAACCCAGTATAAATTTCTCGTTATCTGTGGTTTTCTGTTGAAGCAAGTTGAAGCCTGTCATATTCAGGCAACACACTTACTCACCCTCCTAGACCTGACCAGAGGAACATGTGTGTTCATGGTCATATGTATGAGGATTCATACATATTCTAAACGCTGAGACCTGAATAAAGTTGATTGTAGGTTGATGTGCGTAAATGTGTGGCCACTCTACTTCCCGATGCTTGAACGAATAAACCTGTGTATGGGTATGTCTATTCTACGTTATGATACCAGAACAAAGCACTTTTGAATTCAAAATTTCATGTGTTAGGTTGTGCCTACCTATAATTATACAATAATAATGACGATAATGATAATGCTACAAAATGCGCCAACAATGTAACGAATCCTAAAACGCTTCACATAACGATGGGGGAAAAAGTAGGAATCAAGAAAAGGATGAACAGTGCAAGATACGCCTAAACGAGTTGATACCAGAATAGACGAACCTTCGTTTTCATATTTACATATGTTAGGTTGTGCTCTGGGCAAATTGACAAAAAAAAATAATCACGAAAAGCTGAATTCTTTACATTCTGAACAGGAAAAATCACACTTTTTGTTCAAAATTAACTGAAGGGCAGAGTCAAATGTTTGATCATTTTCTGATCGGTGGTTTTTCGAAGGGTTAACCAATTGCTTTGAAACTTGCATAGACGAAAGGAGCGTATAGGCTCATTACCCCCACATCCCAAATTTGGAGTATCTTCGTTTTATCTTCATTGATAGGTTAGGTCCGATGACGTCACGCGTGGAACCAAGTGAATGTTCCTTCTGAATTTACACAATAATTACTGATTTTCTATTCCTTCATAAGTGAAAAGAACAGGTGATTTGTTTCCTTCGAATTCAATGATTTCTTGCATATGAGGTTAACAATTTTCGTGTGGCAGAGTTTCAATTTTGTATCGCCTTCTGACCGAGCAAGTATTTTCCTTCCCGCATGATGTCGAAGAACATTGCGTAATAATATCTATCGGCATTTTCTGAAAGACAATTTGAGGGTTGGATTTTCCTGATATACTTGTCGATGGGAATCATAATCTATTAGGTCGTGTTCAGCACTCTCATTAGCCTTCAAACAGGGCGTTCACTATATTCCGGTTCAATAACATTTGTCCAACAAGATGACAAGGATATACTATGGCCTAACGTTGTAAATGGAACTGTAAGAAGAAAACAGATTCCGTAATGTGGTCATGATGAGTGCTGATAGGAAAACATGGAGGTCTTCTCGATAGTTGATCATAATAGGGCTATTGGGTACCAATGATACACATGTGTTCGGGGATTTGAGGACAAGGTGGTCAATTTCGGACCAAAACGTCTTTGTGAGGGTGGTATGAACGGAACGCTTATCCCACCCATGCATAACACTGATGTGAATTAACCAGTGATTAGCTGTGCTGTTGGCAATCGTGTTAGCACTTCTTGGTCATTTCCAATATTGATGAAGTCTATGAAAAAATGTGACAAAAATAATGTCTGTCATTTCTATTGGAAGAGTTCGTGTTTCATTCACTCACCATATTCAACAGGGGAAATTAATACCTGAAACGTTTTACTAAATTCAAGGGACATAATCATCCGGTGCCTGACGTGCTCCGCTGCCAAAACGCCGACTGTTGCTACTGAATTATGTCGCCGAGAACCATTTTCGAATTTCAATTTTCCTGTGCTCTCTGTCTCGGGCTTGCGATAGTGCATGGGGCGACGCCTGGATTCCTCAATGACTCAGTGAGATCATTGTTGATTACATCAAGAAAGCGTCCATCGCCAACGCCCCTCGTACCCATGACCGGAGTGACCCGATAGACCTACCCTCCAAAATTGACAATCTGAGTCTACCAGCTGTTTTCGAATTAATACCGCACGGTACCACTTTTTTTATATTGACAACACAACGCACCAGCCCCTTCCATAAAATATATGTCATTAGTTCCACGCCAATGCTTTTCTCTATAAAAGAATGGGTGTAACGAGTGCAATCGACTATATATAGGTGGAGCTGTCACGATTGGTTGGCGCGAAGTGTATGCTACACGTCAGATTAGAGCCGTTGACGCCTACAAGTATAGCTTTTATCTTCGGGAATTATACTTGCCAGCCGCACCGTAGCATCACATTCACCTGCTTTCAACGAACACCGTGGGTAGCATATAGCACGAGTGGTTTTCCGTCTAGTTTACCCGTTATTTACTCTGTATTAGTAGACTACATATTGGACTCACAACGTCGAATTCTCCCAAAATGTCTGAGCAGATCCTGAGACGAACACCATGATATAAGTTCACAGTCCCATCAATATATCACGGGATATCAAGGTACAGTGTTCATCCCTTTCGTTGCCGGTTTTTATGCTGTTGGTTATAGATGTGAACCATGGATTTCCGAAACTAAAACAATCGCATGAGGCGTGCTGATGGAAGCCCACGG
>JAUOBX010220090.1:0-11748 GCA_032360705.1 Eupentacta quinquesemita
CAGACGTCGACTCCCGTGACCTCATATGACCTCTGACCTCACCCCAAAACAATAGGGTTCATGTGCTCACCATGGGAAACACATATACCAAGTATGAGCTTCGTACACTTCGCTAGGCGTCACCTGCACACATACATACTTACACACATGGCATACTGGACGGGCGCCCAGCTGGTGTTGGCCACCCGGTGAGCAGCGGAGCGTGACGTGCTAGCTCTCTAGTTTCAAGGTGTCTGTGGAGCTGAAAGGGCGGCGGGGCCAAGCTCGCTGGTACGTGGTAAGGTAGTCGTGGTGCGTGCGGGCACTCTAAATTCAGTCAGCTTACACAATTGCATACATGGCATGCTGACAACCGCCGCATTAACGGGTACCGGTCACGTACTTGTAATTAGGGTGGCTGATCGGCAACCCCGAAGGAGACCGCGGCGTGGCATCAGGACGGGCGCCCAGCTGGGGTTGGCCACCCGGTGAGCAGCGCAGCGTGACGTACTATAGCTCTTCATAATCGATGCTCCCGGGAGCCAATCGTCAAGTTTCGAGGTCACTGTGGAGCTGAAGGGGAGGCGGGTCCAAGCTCGCTGGTACGTGGTAAAGTAGCCGTGGTGCGTGCAGGCACTCTCAATTCAGTCAGCTTGCACAAGTGCGTACATGACATACTGAGAACCGCCGCATTAACGGGTACTGGTCACGTACTTGCGGCGTGGCAGCAGGATGTGCGCCCAGCTGGGGTTGGCCACCCGGGAAGCAGCCCAGCTGGGGTTGGCCACCCGGGAAGCTCTTCATAAGCGGTGCTCCCGCAAGCCTACCGCCAAGTTTCGAGGTGACTGTGCAGCTGAAGCTCGCTGGTACGTGGTAAGGTAGTCGTGGTGCGTGCAGGCACTCTCAATTCAGTCAGCTTACACAAGTGCATACATGGCAATGATGGCATACTAACAACCGCCGCATTAACGGGTACCAGTCAGGTACTTGCGGCGCGACAGCAGGACGGGCGCACAGCTGTGATGGCCACCCGATGAGCAGCGGAGCGTGACGTGCTAGCTATCCATAGGCGGTGCTCTCGCAAGCCTACCGCCAAGTTTTGAGGTGACTGTGCAGCTGAAGCTCGCTGGTACGTGGTAAGGTAGTCGTGGTGCGTGCAGGCACTCTCAAATCAGTCATCTTACACAACTGCGTACATTGCATACTGACAACCCCCGCATTAACGGTTACGGTCACGTACTTGTTAGTGCGGAGGCCGATCGGCAACCCCGAATGGGACCGCGGCGTGGCAGCAGAACGGGCGCATAGATGACTACATAGATTCCTCTGAACCCCTCGAAATGAAGCAATCACTGTGTTATATTGACTCCTTCACTTAACTCGCTGTCGTAACGAAAAGTTGTGAGCATCATTCTGAACTAATATATGGTTAACCAGACATGTGCAGGCATGTATGCAGCATAAACTACGTTAATTTGACCTCCCATGACCTTGAAAAGACCTTCATGTTGTTCTGAACAACGCGTAAAATGGATACTCATTGTGGTAACAGCTAACGTTTCCAGCAGCGGTGGTGGTGACGGCGGTGACTAGGCCTACTCACCCCGAAAACATATACACGCGTCAACGATATGATTGCATTGCCTTATGTCACGTTTTGCACTCTCAAATAAACCAACATGAACGACATTAATGTCGATTTGTCAGGACACAGGTTGAACTTACTATCTTTGATGAGTAATTTGATGTCCAATTTTAGACTTGGTTTGATGTATCGAAACACCTTCCGCTTCTTCCCATGACGAGGTAGCTGGATGATCAAACATGATGGCATCTGTCAGGAAGATATACAAAATAAAGATTATCAGATACTTAGGTAGGCAGGTATGGGACTTTTAGGTGGATGCGTGGGACTTTGTGTGAGGAACACACAGTCCCACACAGAGCAATTAATCGTGTAATTTGTATTAGGTTGGTGAAGTCTCATTCATAGGTCGCATTCCGCAACGGCGGAGTTTGAACATAAGCAGTCATGAAAAATCAGTGCAATGTCAGTATGTGGAGCGCCAAACTTGTTAGTTTAGTTCATTTGGTCTGAATAGACGATATGCAGTGGTGTGCACATTCCGTGTGTACGCACTCGAGCTCCCCAACGTGTTTTTCGCTCTGCTCCCCAACACGTGTGCGCCACCTCTCCCGCGTCTTCGGCACCGCATATGCTCTCCGCGGTTCACGATGGGGAGGGGTGGTTATCCAAAGCACAAAATGATTCCATTCAGGTTTATCGCAGTTTAGAGACAAGGAACACCAATAATCTTCCAAGTACATGCATGTCAGCGGTTATTAGGACTCTCAGACCTACCTCTAATAGCTTTATTTCCGATTGTAAGGAGGACTGGTGAAGTAGTTCCTCCACACTGGGAAAATGCATCTGGTCTGTTTTATCCAGAGATATCTGGTACACATACGAACCATCAGCTACATTGTTGCTCTGGCTGTGGATGAAATAGACAAATGCGCAGTACAATATGACGGTTAAGCAGGGTTTATTGATCGACTAACGTTCTAATAAATATAAGAAGTCAGCCCCGCGCCATTCAATTCTGACCTTAGGGCATGGGCTCTTCAATTTGTACAGCCTCTCCCTAAATCGGTTATTGGACTTATTGCCTCAGTCCTGCTACAACGATATGTATTGTGGTCTCCAACTTCACGAACAAGTAGATTAATTATTTCAGCCATACATGCACTGGGAAAGGGACAATTCACCAATCAATTATTCAGAGAGAGAGAGAGAGACATCGCTGATATGTTCAACATCAGTTGAGCATGACAATATTATTATGATGGAAATCCCCTTCCAGATTCCACATCCGCGCAATCTGAAAGTGATGCTGAAATCTGTGGCTTTTCATCTTGTTGCGAGGTTTTAGATCATTCGAGCATTGCAATTTTCAAATATTGTGAACATTTAGCCAACATCACAACTAATCAGTTTCACAAGATTTCCAGTGTTTGGGAAAGGGACAATTCACCAATTTCAAACAACTTCGAAACGAGTTTTGAGGCCCGCAAATGCAATTTCCTGACATCTGAGAGGGTGTCTATTGTCCAAATTCCCTGGTAGGCTCCGCGCCAACCGTAATGGCACTCCGTTAGGATGGTAACACGTCGTCCCATGATATAACCCCCGCCCCCCCCCCCCCCCGCGCCGCCAAGCGAAAAGTAATATCTACGCCACTGACCAGTGCGTTCTCCAGTTACCCTGTTCACAAACCAGGCGTCACACACACACACACACACACGCACATACGCCATCTGCCTGACTGCGTAGATTCCTTAAGCCTCCGGCAAGGAATAAAAAAAAGGATCACCGCTCTTTTTAATGGAGCCGTTTCGAGGCGGACGCGGGCGGCTGGGCACAAACTCGGGCGAGCGCGGATCGCTCATATAGCGATTTCCCTCGCTGCCCGCGAGTGTCTTCGTGGTACTTCGCAATCATTTCCGGGAATTTCACAGTCATCACACGAGCTTGCAGTAATGCAGAGCAAGAACAGTGGGAGGGGGCGGTAAGTTGTACACGGGCACGGCGTATATCGTACTGGCCACTGGCACAACAACATTTGAACACCACTGCTAAAGATGTTAACAGAGGCGCTCGAATTTCGACCACCACTGCACACTTTGCTCAAATATGAAACATCAGTGTTCAAGTTCTGAACACAGGGCATGACAACCTCAACACCTCTTGTGTGTCAGTGTTGGAATACGGCGAGTATTCCAATGGGCGTCTGCTCTTCTTTCTGAATGGAGCGGTGAAGACGTGTATGAACAGGCATTCATGTATTTTGAAACTGTTCAGAATAGTGACATAATAGCGTTAAAAATAGCATTCAGGTGTTCTACCCATACGCATAGTATAGATGTTACCCACAGTTAAAAGGTAACACGCTCAACCCCAGTTCTCGCCCCGCGTCCACACCCGCCCGGGCCCGCCTCGTGGGAACACAGCTTTGGTACATCCAGTGCAGTGACCGGATGCACGGGATCGTGAATTGAGGAATGATTGACTATTTGAAGGACCGTTCTCACATGCCCTTTGAATACTACGGATGATGAAACACTGCGATCAGAGCCGATGATGAATGATAATATATACGGCTCCGAATTCAAGTAGCCAACCAGAAACTTGATAGGCTCAGTCTGTGGTTCCTCGACTGTCTTGATGTCTATTGCCGGGCAGGAACACAAATACAATGCAGCAAACAATTACGAACCTGATTTTGAGGAAAGGAGGCACATCTTGTAAAAGGGCTGGAATGAACTCTCCCGGACCTACTTCCTCTACTCGAATACTCTCGGTGCTACTGAGCAAATCTCGAAACTCGGCCAAGTAGTCTGCACAAACGAAGCTATTCCTGTAGATATGACAACGATATATTCAAATGTTTGGTTTGTATTACTGCAGATTCAAAGAATAACAGCATACACTCAGATATTGAATACCTAATGTGTATCTAAAATTGTGCCCCACGTTTCAATTTCCCAAACCGTGAACAGCAAACCGAGGTTCAAACCTAATGTGCGATTCATTTTTCAAACTGAATCATGGGCATTTATAGCGATCGAAGGATTGTCTGAGCGAAACGACTGTGATGAGACTAGCTGTGTTTGCTTCACATATGTATGTTCCATCACAAATTATTAGGGGAGGCGACCCAGACAGGGTCGTAAGTTGTGATGATCCCCCTACTCATGTCAAGCGAGTATCTTTGTACGTACATAGCATATAATACCATAGAACTTGGCTGAAGAACATTCCTGGAAAACGCCGCATTTACCTGCTGGATCCAATACTAGGTCGTCCCAGCAGGCGGCCTAAAACCATCGGTTCCACAAGACAGGAAAGAGCACCATATGCCCGAAGGAGCGCAGTTAAAGATCACGAATAAGGAAACTGGCCCTAGCCATCCCCGCCCTCCAAAAGAACCCCGACATTGGATACGCAATCCCGTAGATTCAGAAATGCGGAACGGCGAGGCAGTGGGAATGGACTTCAGTCTCCTGCTCAACCTAACAGCAAATACGTCTAATTTATATAGAGTATGGCAAGGTTGGAAGCACAAATCTGGTGAAGACACGAAGCAACTGATAGCTAGTCATACCTTCGCAAAGGGTTAACAATGGTTTTCCTCAAGGTATCTTTGATAGTACAGATATCCGTTCTGGTTGCCGACGGGCCGTACTCCAGGCTTGCATCAAATACACTGCTGAATGCGAACATGCTGTACAGAGTAGCATCCATACAGCTCGAGTGGTTGTCCCCCTGAATGCCTTTGAACCTCCCAATACAGTCAGGGCAAAACTCCTTCGGAGGAGGGATGGTGGGAGCATCAATTGGCTCGCATTCGTTGCCACCGAATCCTGTTAATAACAAAAGAATATGCTGCCCTCAGTATTCTGACCAGCGTTCCGCAATTAAGCTTGACCACAACCTATATGTCATGTACAGTTGTTCGTCTAATCTCATTTGGGTTGTATTATCATGAACCATATAGACTAGCGCAAGTTTTCTCATTGCATTGTTACAGTTACATTACATTACATTACATTGTTAAGTATGAAGTGCCTCCTTGTGGCGAGCGAAATGTTACGAAAGGTTTCATTAGCATGGTGCATGACAGGTCGGGTACTTGCTGAAAGCAGAGCACTCTCTTGTCACTCTCAAAATAGATAGATATTTGTTTTGAATGGGTAAATGCCCTCTATATATGCTAGCGTATAGATTAATATACACCTATTCCGGTGACCAAGACCATGTATACTCCGTTTTCCATGTCAACATCGAGTAGCTCAAGCAGACTGGATGAAGAATGACAATAAAGTGATATAGTTCATTCGCATACATACTCCACTTTCTGGGATCAAACACGAAACGTGAGTCAGGTCTGCATCTACTGAGTGGCAGGAAGAGGCCTTGCCCATACCGACAGTGGAAGTACCATTTGCCGTCAAACTTTCCATCACTGCCAAAGACAGGCAGAACATATTCCTGAGGAAAGAACAAGTGCGGAAAGAAGATTTGCAGAAGTAAATAATTAGGTGTTGCAAACAATAGATGAAAATAACTCGAACAAAACAATATGCCATGAAATAACAATTCCAAAGAGTAAATACCACACAGTTACCAATAGTTACCAGATATGTAATCATGCATGTATGGCTAAAATAGGACGTATCTATATGTGACTAGTGACCTAAAGCCTGTGTACACTAGACACGCGTTGCGACACATGTTGCGCAACTTGTGTTCGACACAACAGGACACAAATTTTCGACACTGTGTACATAAGGAATCAACTTGAATTGAATAGTCGAATTGTATTACTCGATTTATCAGTATAATAGTTCACTAGGACCCCCTACTGTTCAGTCTGTTCTAATTCGAATCAGCTCCTCTATCCTAACTTTCGTCCACTCCATGGGGGCTGCTATATCGTCGAAGTAACATGACGACGATTAAACAGCTGATTTGAACATGTATCCTGATTGGTCAAGAGCACGGACACATCAGGACACATGTTTCTAGAGAATGGATTTTGAATTATTGGCAACATGTTGCGACACAAGTTGCGCAACATGTTTCTTGTGTACACAGGCCTTAAAACAGTACACCATACAACAAGCATATAGCTTTCTCACCACCTTTTACTATGTCCAGGTCACAGGATTGGCCTATAATTTCACTGGATTGATTTAAATCAGCTAAACATTATTATTATGAACTGTTTTAGGTACAATGACATGTATTTCTCGGAATCATTGTATCAGGTTTCACTGCACGTATTTGATAAGTATTAATTCATAACAATCAGGTGTCAAACGGTCTATGAGTGAATTTTCAAACGATAACAACTGAGTTGTTTGGAGGATCTTTGGTGTTTCTAGACGCAATGATGGGATAGCTAGAGTATATTGAATATATTGTACGCCCACTAGTAGTTTTCGCAGCGCCGATCTAGTCAAGTCTAGTAAATGTTCTGTGGTGTGAAATTCTTCCCAACTCACCACGTTTCAGCGGTAATATAGTTATATCAGCTGGTTATTAGGATAGTAACTTATTATGTTTCCTTTGTCAATTTTTCAACGACAACAGAAAAAATGATTCCCTAAGAAGTAAGCAATTATTCTGTTTCAGTAGACAATATAGAAAGACCACGGTGTTTTACATCTCGATATATTTTTGTGATGTGAATATACTATAAACGACGCGTTATAGCTAGGTCCGATATTGCCTCTCCGAAGGATGATTCAGAATTCCTGTACTTCTCAGTAGGATCTTTTCATCTGAATTGTTACCGCTAGATAGTTTGAGCGTAGTTTGAACAGCTCAACGTAACAGCAGATGGGCAGTATCACATGTATGTAGTTACTGCACGTCAGGGAAATGTTGGTAGTATTTTGCAGCAGTATGATCCAGTATCGCTAACGAGTCCACCTCTTCTTACAATTTTACTCAGGCTATCCATATTTCGTTGTCGAAGTAATGTACCTACTAGTTCCAATCCAGCGATCCTGCCATGTTCTTCTAGGCCAGGAATTTCACCAATCCACTTGACTGTCCCAGGTATTGTCTTGTCACCATAATCTACTTCCACAGCAGCCTCGCACTTCAGTTGCAAGGACTGGTCTGGGTTATTACCGACAGCTTCGATCTCATGGTCCTCAGCAAAGCTGTCATCTATATTGGATCAACCATAACAATATGCGGTGAATACATTAAATGGAGATGGATTGATTGCCTCACTCTAATTCTTATGCAGAGCAACATCACTAACAGTATATTGTCTCAGCCTAATCAAAATAAAATTAAGGGGTGGGTGCTATCCTTATCGGCCGAGGCATATTTGCCTCAAGATCAATAACAGCACCCGTACACAAATGACTGAGGAGAAGAAGAGAGATCAAGCTTGCTGATACTGTTTCCTCATAAAATGGAGATGAAGTAAAATGGAATTCATGTTTTGGGTATGAGTATGAGAAAACAGAACCAGTATATGTTTCAGTGCGATGACGAGGCAAATGCAACTGGAAATAGTGCCAATGGGGGGAGTAGCGATTAGTGCAGGTAATGTCATGAAACAAGGAACAAAACCTTGGAGATCAGTAGAGTAATGTGAATGAAATCAGCGGTGGAGAAGACGAGAGGACACTGACGTAAGCTTGACTAGAGGCTGAAGAGTTACATTAAGATGGTTATCGTCGACGAGACGAATAACCTCTCCTTGAACCAGACAATGAGATATAATGGTTATTCACCCTCTTCCAAATACGGCGGCCTCATCTTGAAAGGGAGCGAATTTGAGCTTTGTAGAGCAAAATTTGATACTGCTCCAACCACAAGTTTCCTCATCGAACAGTCGCTTTACTTCAACGCGGGCGGATGGATATTTTTTAGATCATCCTGTTAATACTAGTATGCTTCGAGTCAGTTGTGTCTTCCCCTAACAGCCTTTCTAATTTGTCTGTATCAATGCCATCCTTAGTGTAGCGCCATCAGTTATAATATCCATTGATATATGTTGACTCCCAAAACGCACGATCCTGACCCAAGAACGGAATGTTCGGTCGTGATTGTACCTTAGGTGTCAGGCCGAACGCCGATTTCTTTTCTTTTTGGAGTGGGCAACGCTACATTAACGAATTTGAAACGCAACATTTGTTCATTTCTGTTCAGTAAGACCCTGATGCACATGCTCCTGCCAGTTGCTTCATTTAACACACTCGATTTGAAGGTTACTTCTCTTAGAACTCTCGGATCAGACACTAGAAGTAGTTGACTCAAAGTTTAGTCAATTATGCTAAACACAGTTCATGGATTATGTTATAATACCTCCTTTGTATGTTTGCATACTACTGCAATGATGGAGGTTCAACACTTGTTCAGTTGTTCAGTTGTCAACCTTCACTTAGCAGTAGCATCATGTTATATGAGGCCAGTAGTTTAGGACCTCCCAATGGCAGAACAAGAACACAACGATGTGTAGTGATTCCTTGCCACATTTCCAGGACTCCCAACACATTGACACAAGTGGCATACATATGAAGATGAATACAAATCAAAACAGTTCCACTTCTAACACTATTATGACAGGCATGCAGGCAGTTAGGTACAGCAAACAACATAATTCTGGTACGATATGTCATCGTCGGTCTGAGCTAGCTGGGCTTTGCAGGGGTTGGCAGGGTATACCAAGGCATATTTTAACACCTGTTGGGTTTCCATGACATATAAAAGAACCATATTAAAGTACGGTCCATATGGAAAACATGCTGAAAGAAGGGGTATCGCAACCACACGACTATCCACATCAGTTCTCAACTTCCTTTCATATTTTGTCCACCTACTTTCTTCTATTTTTAACAACGTTGATTGCTTCCTCGAAATTGTATGGAGCACCCACCCTCTGCCCAGCTGGCTACTGCACTGTAACTTAGTGTTGATGTTCGGAATCAGGAAGCACTACGAATGGCCATGAAATTAATATTAACAGGAAGTATTTGATTGCTCCATTGTGTTGGTAAGTGTTATTAACTTCAGGGGGGCTCTGATTACAGACGACCTCCAAAGATCACCCCTATAAAGTCACAGTATGTATAATATTGGTACTCTTACTGTTGTGATGACGGCACAAGCATGTAAAACCTGGTATGGCTGGTATGGCTGGACCTGTTTATTTGTTGTAAAGTTCAGCAGTAGCACAATCATATTCTTGTCAGAATAACTTGTGTTACAGCAATGGCTTGTGAATCAATATGCATAGGCGTGTTACATCTCAAATCTCGATAAGACAAATCTGATCATCCCCCAAAGTTAGCCTCCAGGGTCAGATAATGAAGATGTCAAATGAGGTCAAGTGGGGTCAAAGCAGGTCACCAGATGGAGTGCATACAGATGAATACATCTTTCTAATGACCTAAAATGCTCTGTGGAGAAGATATGATGACTAACTTCTGTATAACAGTTCAGTGTTCGAGCTGCCTCAACCTCTCACATGCAGATTGACAACATGAGACAACTTGTAGCAGGAGCATTGTAATTGTAGGAGGATGGTGTAATTCACTATATGGATTGTCTCAACAAAAGGAATCTGGCTACCCCATGTGTCCCCCAAGAATAACGGTCATACTATCAAACGGTGGAAGGGGATCGAAATGAGGTCAAAGTAGGTCACCAGATGCAGTTTACATAGACGAACGAACTTTTCCATCAGGTCGACTCCATGAAATGTTCCGTTGTCGAGATATAGGAGCAATAACAGTTCAACTCATTATTGTTATTATTATTATCGTTATCATTATATAAGGATAATCCTATTGTGACCTTGAACGACATTGACCTTATACCAAAACAACATGGTTCTTCCTCTTCATATATGTAACGTATGTACCTAATTTGAACTTGTTACATGTTTGCATTCTACAGATATCATGCACACAAGCATTTTTAGTTTCGTCCCCTCCTGACCTTGAACGACCTTGACCTAACGCCAAAACAATAGGGATCTTTCTCTCCACATGCGCTCAACAGATATCGAAAGTGTCGAGATAAGTGTCGAATACACACACACCAACATGCACACACACACATCCACACACGCATTCCTGCACCATCACATAGATTCCTCAGATTGCCTTCAGCACGGATTAAAAAGGGGCATTACCTGAGATGAGTTTGGCTGCCTCCTCTAATCCACATCCCTCCAGAGCTGCTATCAATTCAAGCCCAATAGCGTTCCTCTCTTTATCTTTCACTTTCTTCCTCCATATCATAAGCCACTGCACATATACATCCTTAAAGGGTTTCTTGGGTTGATATTGTTTGTCTTCTGCACTGAGCTGCAGGAACTCCTTCAGAATAGTGAGATCAGCCTTAGAGTCATTCAACTTCTTGGCGATTTCCTTGACCAGTTTAATGTCAATGTTCTTTATCTCCGGCTCTGTTAATTAGAAGGGAACAATAAAATTATGGGTTTGTGAAACATAAATAGACAACATTTACAGTTCATGCATACTGTTTAGAGATGGTGTTTCCTGATTGGTTCTCGCTATTTCGGAGCCGCATATTTTTTTAGGCTGGTGATTCACGCTAATACGGTTCAGTGTTAGTGTAGCCCACCACAGAACTTTGTTTTTTGATGCACTGTGCCAAGTCCATTTCCTTGATGCTTTATGGGGCCCTAACATGTATACTTAAGGCTGTTATAGCTGGCAAATTCCAACAGTTCATAGCCTCTCTCGGTTCTGGCCTAGTAAGTAGCATCCACATAGGCACTTACCCACTCCAGTCTTCACACGCATCTTCGCCCACTTTGGCATTCCGATACCGTTTCCGGAGGGCCGGGGTTCTTCTGTGGCATAAGAAAGGTTGTGTCAAGTTAAGAGAATGCACATCAACAATATGTGTACATTATTGCAAACCAAAATGTGATGTACACAGCCTCCGAATTGAAGAGGAGGTGGAGCCAGCCGAGGAGCTATGTGAGGAGGTGGAAATAGTAAAAGAGTCTTGTTATTTAGGGGACAAGGTGATCGCGGATAGCAGATGTGAGGGTGCAGTGACAGCTAGAGCAAGATTTGGATGGGTGAAGTTCAAAGAGTGCGGAGAGTTGCTGCGCGGTAGAAGGTTCCTCTTGAAGTTAAAAGGGAAAGTTTATCGGAGCTGCGTGAGACCTGCAATGCTGTATGGGAGTGAGACATGGTGCTTGA
>JAUOBX010220201.1:0-11746 GCA_032360705.1 Eupentacta quinquesemita
CACATACACACACACACACACACACACTGTCATGACTGCATAGATTCCTTAAGACTTCGTCAAGGAATCAAAAACCTCGCAGTAGGATACTAAATCGAATTTCTGGGTAAACAATTTGTACAAATTGAGTTTTTGTCTAAACTTGGTCGAATTGAATGCGTGAATATGAGAAGCAGCCAATGGTTTTATCATACGTCCTCGACAAAATGATTTTGCATCTAATTGATGATTGTTCGTCACGATCGGAGTATGGTCTAGGACTCTAGGTCCATATCGGAAACCATAACTCTCAACTGCTCAATACGTTTGTCATGGTCTTCCTAAGTCAATGGCTCGGATCGGATTTCGAACTCTTCAAAGGCCCATTACGGGCCGTTAAAGCATTTCGTAAAGCGGCCTGTTATCACCGAAACGTGCGTCGGAGCCAGTCATTCAGAGTAACCCTATAATGATAATTGTCCCTTAATAGCTCGTATAAGGTGAATGTATATACTGTTTGTGTTATACTGCCTTAGTTACCCTGACTGTTATTCCTCCTGTCGCCGAGTTTGATTTGTGATCCATATATGTATAATAAAATATGACGGATAAAAATAACAAGAAGACACCTTTATCGACCGTTTATGTGTTTCCTTCCATTCAAAAGCAAATGGAATTTATATCGGAGTGATTCAAAAGTCGATTTGCTCTATGCTCCCTGTGTAGCCTATCACAAAGCAAGGTAGGCTACTGGTGTTGAAATGAAAATTGTTGCCATTTTATCACCGTGATGAATGCCATTCTTTCGGCACAGGTGTAAAGCTATCGGGGATAGATTAGAACTCGCGTGGCCTTCCACTCAAGGGCAAAGTAATATCGGCCCAATGACTGCAGGCTGAGGGGGAATAAATGCGCTCCATATAGTTCACAGGTATTCCAACTTGCCAGATAGTATACCTGTATATACTAGCCTAGCTGACTATAGATAGACCGTGTATTCAGCTTCGGCTCCGACAGCGGCTCGTCGGGGCAAATATCATGGGAGAATCGTTGCGTAGGCTACACGCTAGCGTCGCTTCCAATCGTCTTTGTGGATTGAGTAAAGAATATCGGATCGGATTTTCTGAGAACGCCTTGGATAAAAGTGTTACCTTACTTCGTCCAGGTCCCCGACAGTTATCTTATCTGGAACACTTAATACCCGCCGTTTCTGCGCATGGACACAGTTGGGTGACTTCTTTATTGACACCCAGCCCGGAGAATTATCGACGGTGTTTTCCCATTCGCTCAGTCGAAGTCGGTCTTACCTTACAATAACTGCGTCGCACACCTGTAGGCGGCCTAAGCTACTAGGATTGGCAAGGACAATCGGACAAACACCTTGGGTAATTACTCGGTCTCACAAGGTGAACGCTGTCGGTCCATTAAACCACAAGCAGCGTAATTGACGGCCCTTCATCGTACGGGACCACTTACGGCGGCCCGGGGTGCCCCCAGTCTGCTACATTACCGAATAGGGCCCACAACAATGTCACGCTCGAGAGAGTCCTAAGCCGCTTAGGCTTAGTGGGCGGCGATAGCAACTAATGTGTCACCGTATACAGCCTACCGCGCCGCTCAATATACGGGTTTAGACAAAACACTCGCACGGTGACTAGACAGTTGCACGGTGTCGCATGCAGGTGTGCGTAGACATGCTGGCGCCAAAACATCATGAATACAGTACTCGCCGTATTAACTGAGGACGATTCCGTTCTTTTTTCAACAGTTTCACGATGGTCACATTATTCCGCGTTTGGCAGGTAGTCCTCTCTCTGTTCTGCTGTTGCCTAGCGACGAGGGGTGTGGAGGAGGACCCGGCGGTCGGCCAGACCAGGTCTAATCCTCGGACCAGCAGCAGTAAAGACGGCCCATCTTCATCACACATCTCAATGTCGGCCGAAAGAGACGAAATGATACAGGCTTTCGAGTCTACTCTTCTAACTATGTTCGGATTTAACGAGCGGCCTAGGCTACAAGGGAAAAGGCGGATACCGGAGTATATTATGGATATTTATAACAGACATTCTGACGTGAGGACGATGGATTTCAGTATCGAGGGGAAATCCACGGGGATGGCAAATACTGTAAGAAGCTTTCATCACATTGGTAAGTATTCTAAAAATAAGATATTATCAGATGTTTCATATATTCTCTTAAATATTTGTTTACACTGAAAAATGTGTATGAGTGTAATTCCGGATATTATAGTATTATGGTACAATTATGGTACAATACATTTTTGCTATGACCATCTATATTGAAAGTAATGACATTCCGCTCGGTCAGTCACGAATAAACAGGTTGTGTGGATAATCCGAGTATCCAGATGTTGAGTTATTGAATTTGGTTCGAATAAACATCCACTATGATGTTTATTGTTGCTTCGTTTATTCATGTTCCTGATTTGTTCACACGATACCAAACAATAACCCACATAATCAAAGGTCACCGTCACGTCGGAGGGAATCCCCACAATCCATTCGAGCCCATACACGCATGATTAAGTTTGCAATTTGTAATATTATGTTCGTTTGCGATCCACATAAGCCGATACGCAGTTTAATACATTCTTGTTTGTTCCGAAAGCGTTAGTTTATTAACCATCATTTTGTCAAATTACCCCAGGCTATTGAAGAACGAGCTATTACACCGTTACAGCATAAACTTTAACCCTTCCTCATATCGACAGTTTGTAACTCATACTGTTGTTGATACTGCCGAATACACTGGTTCGAGATCGTGTCTGCTCAACCGTGAGTTGATCTCGGGCGAACTGGAGACGTTTGAGAAGCAGCGCCCGACCAAATGACTCCTGGATTCGGTTTATAACAAATAAACAGTGGGCAATAATGATCCCCCTTTTACGATGATCGTTTTACGGACACTCCATCGTAGCCGTGTATACCTATAAACTTATAAAGACCCCAAGTGTCAATCAACTATGCGGTTGTCGAATCCCACGCAACGCCTCACTTAACCCCAAGGCTGCCCCTAAAATAATGTTTGGGTAACATACGCCATATGTTGGTGGACAAGGTCATATGTGGTAGACCGTAAAAGGAGGGGCGAGGGGAGGGGTTGAATTTCCTCCACCCATTTATTGGAATCCGGAAATGACCACATCAACTCCTGGGCAAGTTGGCGCTAATTATATCCATTCTTTTAACGAGCTGCTGGCAGCCGTATGGTGTTAACATCGGGTATTAATGTGTGGTTTCGAGCGTGTATGCCATCGCAGCTGGATATGTTTGACCAAAATGGGGATCGTTCTCATGCAGGAAACACTTGTTTCCACACTGTTTACTGATATACCTGATATAGGAGGTCATTGTAGGAAGAAATTGATTTTGGTTGGTAATGCTGATTGTCATAATAAAACGTGATGTTAATATGCGTAGGTCCTAATTGCAATGACGTTGATAATCATCATACAACTACTACGACTGATAGTACATAATAATCACATCTGGTAAAAGAGGTCATAATAAGGATAATAATGAAATCAATCAAATATTATTAAATAAGCGTAGCCTATAGTAGGCTACTACTATACTACGATTAATAATAATAGGTCAATAAATATTTGGAGAATGCTCGTTTGAATAACTATACATTCAAGAGTTGATTAGCCTACTCTTGGTATATGCTAATGTAGCGATAGAGCAGAGTTAGCGATTCCTATTATCAATAGGTGGCTACCATACCACACATCGAAAATAACAACATGTTCAGTTTTATAAAGTCAAATAAGAAGGGAATATTCGTTGGTAATGATAAACTCCACCCGACATACTTGTCACTGAGATATTGGATAAAACCGGATGGAATGAATTTGCGAGGTGAATTTATTCCAAAATCGAGAAGAAACAACAACCGTGCCTCCTATGTTGTGTATAGTTTACTGGTTATGCTTTTCTTCTTGCCATCGCTTAAAAGTGCAAGAAAGTCAATGTCTTATGATTCATTAGTGCTTCCGACGTCACCAGTCCATAAACATTAAGCACTACAAAACACATTAACCGGCAACACTAATGTCGTTACTAAGGAAATAACATTACATTACATTCCTGGAATAGATTTGTACATCTACGTGAACCTATATATGTTCATTGTTCAGCCTATCCTATATAGGCTATACTCAAAAGTATAATAGCAGTATTATGGTTGTTTTGATAGTCGCGGTAAAAATGTTTACGCTATTAAATAAACGATTCACCCGTTACCTTCGCATATCATTAAACCGTGCCGCGATCGGGCATGTATATGCCTACGTCAATTAATCCTCAGATGATTATAGTTGGGTTTGATAGTACCGTGTGGAGCAATGGAATTTTCATTAGCCTAGCCTAGCAACCTGCCGTACATAACTATGAATGAGTGTGTAACTAAGCGATGTACGCTAATTATAGTAACATAAATGAGTTGACGGGAACTTCATGCGTAGTCCGATTGGAAGTGGGAGTTGACTGACGCAGTATAGCATTCGAAAACATGCTAAAATCTTACCTATTGTTTTGTCAATGGCTTTCAGCCTTTTACGATATCGAAAAGTCTCTGGATCTCATACGTAAACAGTAGATTAATGTTAGATCAGATTTATTTTCGTATACTATTACTGTTATTTGATGCATATAACAGTTAAGGTGAAAACTTGTAATAAATGCTGAAATGATGTTGTGACGTTTGGAGTTGAGAGAAGTCTTCACGCACGGCAGTACGGTCAGACGGTGGAAATCAAGGGTGAAAAAAACACAGATCAAGCTTATCTCAATAATAATGTCAATTCATATTTTCATAGAAACCTGGGTTTATTTGGAAAGACCTCTTCAAAAGTCTAAAGGGAACTTCTCAACAAGATTTTCGTTGTTAATTTATTGGCTCATGCGCAAAAGACAGATGGGCTATACAATAATAATTATATCCACTTGATATTTTCTAAATTTCAAACGGGTATTGAAATAGTCATAGATCAATACTTTCAGAATTTCCGTTGGTTTAGATTCCATCATGTAATATCTTCAAGTGTACACAAGAACTAACAGCTATTATAGCTGGAAAGTAAGTACAAAAACTTCCTGAAATATCGACATAGCAATGATAGCATACCAATCATATTACGGAATTTACGCCTGCTGGGGTATATCACTGCAGGATGTACATTTTCCACATTGCTATACTGTTCAAACTGTTTCGCAGTTTCGATCATTTAACGCCCCTATACTAAATATGTATGTACCCACTACCTGTATACCAGTATTATGGTATCCCATGACCCATATGCGGATAATGATAAAACATAATTTCAAGACAGTATTACGGAAAAGGATATCTTCAAGAATTCAGAATAGTTTGAACTTTGAACGTTGTGTTATGCAAACCATATTGAATCGATGACCCAATTTGAGTAGATCTGGGGATGGACTTTTTTCAACGAGAAAAAGGAAACTGACATTCAATTCGAATATGTTACATTTTTCTGGCATGCGCGGTGGGGGTAGTTCGGGTGCACAGCACGAATATAATTAGAAGGTCGCCCCATGATAGCGAAGACGGTTAAACCCTTCCGATTCTTGAAATCCAAGAATATTTCAAACCATCAGGCGAATTAGTCTGCTCGAGTTAGTGAAGCAATTCCACTGTGATGATTCACTACATGCCGTATAATACATCAATAGTGCAAATATACACTTATTGCAATAGTACAGTATCGGGAGCATCAATCAGTTTAAAAATCGCTAAATAGGTACCAATGAAAAAGCATCAACCAAATTATCAAAATAGACATAAATGTATAGTAAGTCTGAATTTCTGACGTAATGATAACAAGTAAATGGTGTGTATATCGCTACATACCTTTCGCAGCTATATTGTTGGTTATGAAGTAGGCCTATAAGCAATTTCGCCAATACCGTATAATCTGTGATAGAAGCCCCCTGTAATAAACGCCCCCTCCCCTTTTTGACTGGAATATTGCCCCCTAAAATAGTCGAATCCAGCAAAATTTGCCTAAAACTGTCCTTAATCAGTCGAAAATATGTCAAAATAAGCCAAACATGTAACCCTTTAATGGAGGCCCCTCTTGTCAAAATGCAACGCCCCCTGGGCGTTTATTAGAGATTATACGGTAGGTATCAGAAGCCCATCGCCTTGGCATACGTAGGCCTATATATTGTCGATGTTAACCGTCATAGTGACCAGTGAACACCGTGTCTAGTGGGGAATTGGTGAGCGATGTGGCTACGAATGGTGTTTCTTTTTGAACAAACGGTGTAATCTATATCAATGAAATGAAATGAGACCATATCGGGAAACCGGAGTGACTCGTATTATAGTTATACGAAGTCGATGCGAAACATTTAGGCCTACTATTGACAACCCTGTAGCGTACAAACTATAACCGGTATCTGAGTGGAAAATGTTATCATTTAGGAATATGTTATATTGAAGAAGAATTTTATCCCGTTGGTAATTATGACCGGCCATATCTATGCTAGCAAGGTGTACTGGTGTAGTGGCAACATTTACCGCATTGCAAATTCGGAGATGTATAGGTGAGTCAAACTCTAAACTTATTATTTATACATAAACCCGTCCTAATGCCCAGACACGTTCTATAATTATAGGCGTATGTTACATTTTGCGAATCAGCGAGCGTGTACAGTCTATTGACAGCTTTGACATTGTTCCACGTTCGTGATGTCATCACATATCGGGCCAATACCGTTAGCCTGAAATGCAATAGGCCTAACCCAACAACAACATGCTTCAGTCTCAAGATGTAATATGTGGGGTTTGAAACGCCCTCATGTAATATGTCCCAGTTCAACGGAAATTCGTTACATGACCCCTATAGGCCTTTCCCGAACAATAATCGACATATTCGCCTAATAGACTGTGTCACTAAGCAGCTAAGCAAGCAAACCAATAAGAATATAATCTGAACGGAATGAAGGGTAAACAGTCAAATAAATAAAATATACACAATGTAACACACAATAACAAGGAGAGGGGATTAAAATAACAGTTATTTATTTTTTTCAAAACTAATTTCAAACACATATCTACAAAGCGCTCGATATCACTGTTAAGCAGAGCTATACAGTGCTATATATAAAACCGGATAGGACCTATTATATTATTATTATCATGGATATGGAATCAATTGCTATAAAATGGACTCTGTTACGCCACTGAAATAACGTGACCCAATGGCGACGAAAATCGTGCAAAAAATGATTGTAGTTTGAAATGAGTTTTATTCTCCAATACACTCTTAACACGCATTATTCCCGGTAAAATAATTATTTTTTATTGCGATATGTTGTCAAAACGAAAGCCCTGCCAGTATTTCTTCATTTTGTTCAGACAATTTCGGTCCAAATTTGATCAAAATAGTCTGCCAGTTCGCTAGTGAATATGCGCAACCTAACATAACATAACATCACGGGAATGAACAGTTTGTTCTGGCAATAATTATTGAACGTTTCATTTTTCTTTCCCGCTAATTGCGAACGGCGCTAAATCTAGGGACAGCCGTTGCATGGAAAACGTATTTAGCTTCAATGCATGTTCTAGTTTTGTTATATGTAGCGCGTGCGATCAGCGATTTGCCCTAATAGGCTAAATAAATTCCGTCTCGGACCATTGGGTCAAGGAGCAATTCAGAATAAATGTCTTACATTTGTCTATTTACTATAGCTCAGTTCATATAGACTGCAATTAGCAGATTAGTCTGCGACTCAACGCGGGGCACATGGCCCTATCGAGGCATACAGTGTAGACCGTGTTGTTTATTGTGGCGAGTCTGTGACGTCAATAACAATACACAAATTAGTCCCCCGCCCACCCTTAACCGCTTCTCAAACTCCGCCCACGATCTGACGATTGGACAATGGCTAATATTGGATTAGGTCATTGAATTTCTGGACGATAGCAAGTGTCAGACGACTTGATTATAATCCTATTTGCCGATTTACCCAAATAAATCAAGTCATCAGAAGTGTCTAGATCGATTCAAATCATTGAATTTCTTCTCAATACCAGATAAGCAGTAAGCCATGACAACCAGCATGAGTTGAATCATTCCTAACGTCAATTTGTATGGTATTATCAGGTTGGTAACGGACTAGCAGACTGGACAATTGCTAGCGATCATCATTCCAATCGTTCTCACTATCATACAATTTGCTGATTAGGTCGTCAGTGAAACCGAGATTGACACCTCTTCAATTGACGAGGTTCTCGATATTGATTGATCATTATTATATTAACGACATTAGTTAACACGGCGGGTCTGTCCAATAGCTTTACCATGACTGTCATGACAGCGTTACTTAGCGTACACATTTGTGAAAGAAAACGCGGGAAATTACCGGTAAATTATTTGCCCTCATCCCTTCGAAAATTAGCTGATATAAATTGGTCATATCTTATTTGAGTGGATTTGTTCAACCATTAGACAGCTGTGGTACACATGTTTGGTACTTGTTTACACTATTTTGCCCCATAATGAAACCTCGGTGTTCAAATTCTACTTCTGATACACAATTCCCCACCATTATTGTCCGTATATGGACACTGCGTTATTTGCATGCCAGCTGTACAGTGGTGGGCACACTTACGAGCGTTTTAAGGGTTCGAGGCCGTGGTCAATAAATCTCCCTACACCCACTGTTCGCAAACACCGGGAACAGTGGGACGTCTCGAACAAGCAGGAGTTCGTTCAAGAACTACTCCCGAACACAAATCTCACACCACTTCGGCAGGAAGAACAGTGGGAACGAACAGCGGAACATCGAGTGAGAAAAATTATCGACAACGTATTTGAAAGATAAACAACCGCTTCGTGCAAATTCATGTTTAATTATTATCAAAAACTAACACAATCATTGGAGAAGAACATGGAAGACTAGTTAATATCTGACTGAAGTGATGACATAACATCTAGATTTTTGGAATGTATCTCGTGTGAATGAACATAATTATTGTGTGATACGATACGACGATAGGTCCAACGTTATAGCAAGGCATGACAATGCACGCGCACTGTTAATTTATGTTCGAGACTGACTCGCACTGTTCCCGATGTTCGCGAACAGTAGGTGTAGGGTGTCGAATACAGCCCTGGTTGAACCTAGACTTGTCCAAGTCTCTCTTGTGTCTGAAACAGCTTTTTGTAAACTTTTACTAACAGCTTCTCGAGTGATCTATCTGCCACTCTAATCTGTACGCACGAGGCAGACATATGTATTGCTTATACATACTTTATATGGACGGTGTGAGTCAGTCTGGGCTCCGAATTCAGCAGAATTTTGGGGATATCTCCACGGGAGACTTGGGGAAGACTAGGTTAAACCAGACGATATATGAATTCGGGCGTTGAACTTGACCTAAATCTAAATATTTTCGTTCCTTCTTCCTTCCAGAGGACACCTATGATGACCATGCAGCTACGTACAAACACAGACTGGTGTTCAACATCTCCAACATCAACGAAGATGAGCAGCTGACAGCCGCCGAGCTCCGGATATACCGGCAGCAGATACCGGACCATAAAATACGCAAGAGGCACTTATTGAACGATACCGAGAATATTGAACACCAGTTAGTGCAACACAGGATAAACCTGTATCAAATATTGAAGCCGGTAGCGCGCAACCGGGACGTCATCAAGCGGTTAATCGACACCGCGCTGGTCGACGTCAGGCACACGAACTGGGAGTCACTCGATATCGGGCCTGCGGTTAAATCGTGGGCCACCGACCCGAACACTAACTACGGGGTCGAAATAGAGGTCATAGAGCCCAGGAAGGGGGCGCCCTCACCTCACGGGCATGACCATGTAAGGACAAAGAGGCGGGTCGGCGAGGACCCAGCACTCGACGTGCACGACGAAGACCAGTGGTTCCAAATGCGCCCTCTGTTGGTCACGTACACCGATGATCGCCGCACGAAGCGGTCGTCGAAGAAGAGGACGAAGCGGCAGAGGGGCAAGAAGCGACGTCGGCTGAAGCCCAACTGCGAACGCCACCCGCTCTACGTGGACTTCCGTGTAGTCGGGTGGCACGAGTGGATCGTGGCGCCCGACGGATACCAGGCATTCTTCTGTCAAGGGGCGTGTCCCCTCCCGCTCCCGGACCACGTGAATTCGACGAACCACGCCATCGGTCAGACAATCGGTCACTCGGCAGAGCCGGGCCTCGTCCCGGAGGTGTGCTGCGTACCCACGGAACTCGAGCCTCTGAACTTGCTCTACTTTGACGAACGGAATGAGATCATCTTCAAGAACTATGACGATATGATTGTCATTGGCTGTGGGTGTCGGTGAGGGCGGCCGGTGGAGACGGCATGGAAGAAAGAGAGAATATTACAACAGAAGTTATTTATGTATAGATATTTATATTGGAGTCATGATGATATAATATCTATTTGATCTGTGTGAGTTTTATTCGGTCGCTGACAGGATGAGGAATATGATAGAAAGCCCGGTTGCCAGGCTGTAGAAGTGGCAGACGGCGCAGTGTGATTGCGTGCGGTGCATGGTCGATTCGGGCGGCGATATGTGCGCATTCTAACAGAACAAATTATTCGTTATATGTTGTTCTAGTGATTCTGTCGCTGTACTGAATACCAAACATGGTGCACGCACCTCAATTCATGCAGAATCATGCCAATAGCCCAACATTGGATAGGCGTATGTGCATTTTGATACGAGATGCCTGTCTAACTAACACGTGACTGCTGCTCTGGTGATGAAACCATTGGCAGATTGGCCTATAGACAAACACCCACTCCAGGCCCTCATACATTCATCAGTTAGAGGACATTTCCCTGCATTAATTAACATACGAAAGTGTATCAAGCAGTTGGAGATGCCGCATAATGTAGGGTTCATGCTATACTATACCGGTATAATTTATAGTCATACTGTGTACGAGGGAACTATGTTGCGTACTTATTTTGTGTCGTCACTCGTAATGTGAAATATATTGGTTTCCGGTTAGCCGGGTCATTTGTCTGTTCGACTATATATAATATTCGAGGATTCATATAGCGCACATACACTGAGTTGTATCAAGTGCTCATCACACCTATTACCCTGGTTACTGGTACAACGTGTTGATCCCACGCAAACGTAGGTATATGCTGCGTTGGAGTGCGCTCTAACACGTGTTATACATCACAGGTGCCCATTTTCACCTGGGTAGAGTGAAGTTATCGAGGATGAAGAAACACCGTGCCTAAAAAACACCGTGGCCGGACTCGAACCTACGATCTTCGGATCACAAGTCCACAGACCACAGCCCTCAACCGTTAGGCTACCATGGCCCTCGTCAATGGCTATGCTGACCGGACTTGAATTTGTCGAAGTTAGTGGAACCTTGTGAATAACATATTTCCCCTGACTTCCTGTCGTTGTCACATGCGGTGACAGCCTCTCCTCCGGTATCTTATGACGTCATGTGACGTCACCTGACGGTTCTTGAGCAAGAATGCAGTGACTGCTACGCCAGTCTCTAAATATGGCCTTATCTTTTCTTACTGATGATTGATAAAAAAATATTCATTATCTCAACGAATGTATATATAAATATTATGTATTGTAAATACCGTTGAGTTTCAAACCATCAAGTGTCGTGTATACGTCCCTTTATGGAATTTCTTAAGCAAATGTGTTCATAATTAGAGAATATATGTTTAGGCATGTATATTTTTTACCTTCCAT
>JAUOBX010220645.1:0-11743 GCA_032360705.1 Eupentacta quinquesemita
GACGAACGTAATTGTCTCGCCGATCAAATACCTTTCCGCAGTCCTCACACTGGTGTTGGCTCGCATCCTCATGCCTGGCCACGTGTCTATTGTAATTGCTGCGGATGGTGAAGGATTTTCTGCACACATCGCAAGTAAACATCTGTGAAAAAGAAAAAGAGAATCGATATTGTTATATACTTGACTTCTTGAGGGGGGTGCTCTATGCCAACAAAAAAACACATACGGATTCACTGAATTATTCCACATATTGTACTACATCATGGACTTGAAAGTTGTTGGTTTGGTTAAAACGAAATGTAATTTACAATATTACTTCAACCATTCAGAACGTTTTCAATTTGACCCACCGTATGCAGTACACTTTCGATTAGTGTTGTTAGAAATAACTCATATCGTTGATTACCGTTACCATACAATAATACAGTCACGTTACAATATTTTGTTATATCCTCCAGTTATTCAGGTAAGGGCATAATATAGTTCTGAACGATGCGATTCCCTTGAAGACCTTTCCTGAAATGGCGAAGCAACTGCAGTTGACTCTTTTTATCCATTTTCCACTCGTATGAATGGCGAATCCAGCTCTGTGATTGGTTGATAGACTAAATCGTTCTGCCGTGTGATTAGTCAGCAAATTATGACAGCATTAATTGCCCGTGACTTTTGGACAACACCATAAAAGACAGGGATAACGAAGTATAGGTCACTTGTTTTATTCTGACCTGCATTACAATACACATGATAATGTGTAGCTAACGTATACGTTTCGTTAACCCTAAATGGTTGACGGTTAATTAAACATATGTTATACCAAAGTTCCCATCGTGCATGAATTTAAAGTACTAGAATATCCGCTAGCTGTTTTAGGGAATTGTCTTACTGAACCAATATGCCAGATAATCGTAGGACACCACAAACTGACCACGAAAGCACTTACGAAATTACTATTACGAGAATGAATAAGTAGGCCTACAGGAAGAAGTTCAGCAGAGCGACAAGGACCACAAACGAAACATTGCCTAGACCGAATAGAGCGAAACGAGAAATTGTTCTGAGCAATTGAGCATTTGCTCTTACGTGAACAGTCAGAACAAGAAATTACCAGTGGCTTCGCGCGGATAAGTAGTCGCTCTAATCGAATGAGTAAAATAACAGTGTGTTCTAAGCGAGAGAGCATTTGCTCCGAGCAATAGAGCATTGACTCCGAGCAAAAAGGCAGATGCTCCTAGAAATCGAGCAGTTGCTCCGAGTGAAAGAGCATGAACTCCAGACAAGTGAGCAGTTGCTCCGAATAAGAGAGCAGTTGCTCCGAGCAAAGTGAGCAGTTGCTCCAAATAGAAGAGAAGATGCTCCGGATGAGTGAGCGGCTGCTCCGAATTACAAATACGCATCCAGGTTCATATTAACATATTTTGTAATCTTAACCCTTTGTGACAAAATGGATAGGCCTATACACTATCTTTACACGGAAATATGACGCGAATGTTTGGAGACGACGATGCGTCGTCTATGACACGACGATGTGTCGTTTGCGAATGCTTGGACACGACGGTGCGTCGTCTTTAGCACGACTATGCATCCTTTATAGTAGACTTCTTATGAAACGACTATGCTTAAATGCACAGCGGGAGCTGGCGTTCCGACTACATGGCGCGAAGCGAACAGAATAGAACGGGCACATGATCACTGAGCTCCGGGTAAGCCGTGTCTGAAATAAGATAAATGCTCCGAGACAAACGAGCAAACTGTGCTACCTACACCCAACAATATTCGACAGTAAATACGATTTGACCCATTCACATGACATAAATCGATAACGGGTCCAGCGAAAATGCTATGTCTCATACGAGAAATGCATTCGTAAAAATCGGAAATACCGGAGTCTCAATATTATTGATCTCTACAGAAATTCCGCAGTTCTCTCGCCCGCTGCGTATAGGCCTACGCAAGCCACACAGTGCAATGTCGAAACAATCGATACTAACTGAAGTAGGCCTATTGTCCAAACGTTCCAAACAGTCCAGTGAGGCTACTCTCGGTCACGGTGACATTCAACATACAGTTTTACTGAGCAACGTTTGCCCCCAATTCCCGAAAGTTAAGATGCACGACTCGGGGCTAACCTTATCATCAAGTTGACAGGCGGAACGACAAGTTTACTGCTTTCCTCCCAGTAAAATGAAACTTTAGAAATTCAATTAAAACTGAAAATATAAGCTAAATTTGAAAAACGGAAGATATGACCAAAGTTCATATATTTGTATCCCACTACTAACGGTATTGTGATTAGTTCTTTGTCTAGCTGCACCGTTTCAGTGAGCCGTATACCGGAAACACACCATCGCGGCCACGCTAAGTATTTAGGAGCAACTCCATTGGATTCTCATAGTTGTCACTATTCAGGTTCCCTTCCGTATTTTGACATCCCTGGAATAGTACACTAATATACCTATTATAACTATGAACAAATTATAAATCAGGAAACTGCTAATCATAATAGTAGTTTTGCTATATACTTGAAGTGCATACCAATATATGCTAATAAAAGGATTTAGACAATTAATAAGTTAAATAGGAATTTTGTCCATTATAAACACACACTACTAAATTACACCGATGTTAATTTCACTGATCGAGACTGCCCCCCACGAACAATGGACCGTCGTATACTCGCGGTATGATGCACCAAAGAAGCCCCATCGTGCTAAAGAACACCTCGATTATCATGACTGGGCTGGTCGACGAGATCGCATGTATCTCGGCATAATCCGCTGACCATGCAGCTGACCAGGCCTCGTTGTCCGGAGGTTTGGGAGATGAACATGTGAGATTTGAGAGAGGTGTGCGTGCTGTTTGTTCTGGGAGAGTGTGTATGTATACGCTACATATCAACGATCCTCAACCGGCGCAAACGATCCCACTAGGGAACGGCGTTGGATGGGGGTGGCATTATCTATAATAACCGGCTAACTAGGCTCATATTATCAGTATATATTCTGATGAGCAAATATTTTTTTATTTTTTTTAGTGCAGCATCGAAATAAACGAAAGAAATCAACTACAATGAGGAGTCATCAATGAAGAGTCATGCATAACTAGTAAAACGCACAATAGGCTACTGAGGGCACCACGTCACACTTATTTCCAACTCAAGGAATGACATCATACGCGAAAAATATCTTATCACTTCGAGAACAGGATACAGGCCCTATTCAATTAGTTTCAGATATCGATTCGCATCAGCTATTATCATGAGGGCAGGACACAACAGGGTGCCCCCGATGACTCATTGTCCGATAAGGGACGACTCATATAGTATGCTGGTACGAATAATGAGCTACATACCCGTATGGCAACACCCGCATGAATGAACATGGCGGATGGTGGTCCGAAATTATGTACGACTGATACTGAACACGGCATCTCTTCTTGTAACCACTGTGTATTCGCTAATTAACACAACAGTTCATTGACACATGCATAGCCCTCAGTGTTCAACATAACAATGTGTTCTAAACGGTTTACAATAATATACCTGCGCTGATTTTTAAGGATATCATAGAGTCTACTTGCCCTCTTTTAGAACGCAGCCAACCTGTCGGGTATCAGTTATCGTTTGGGAAACTCTTACTATTTGAAAACTCCTTAGACAGGAGCCATTTATTTAGAAAACATACGGTCGACCTAGGGCGAGTAACAACCAAATAGGCCTACAGTACTGCAGAAGGGTATAGCGTGCGGAACAGAGGAGGCCTACATTCCCACATATACCTACATAGCAGTTGTGTTTGCTAATCGTCCCTATATACATGCCGCACGAAGCGCTAAAGGGATTTTCTGCTGTTGCAGCCGTACTGTGGAATCCTCTTCCACAACACATGTTTCCTCTCTAATAGCCCGAGTATCTTCAAAAGCGAGGTTGAAACGTATTCATATGACCATGCCTAATAATTTCGTATTTTCTCTTCGTAACGCGGCTTAGAACAGCGCTTGACTGATTAGGGCACTATATAAATCGTTCATATTATAATTATTATAGGAGGCGCATTAGTTACCGTATTATTTACAAGAAAAGTAGAATGGAAAACAATACAACTATATAGTACACTTTTATATATCTAGGGGGTAGTGTTGGGTATATGCTACCGTGCAAAATAAAATATGATAACATTTTAATCCGATAACCAAATCGGTATAGGGATAGATCAACCTATTTACCGGTACATTGCCCTTTTGCGTACTGCTAAGTGCTAATAACCATACTTTCACTATACGAAAGACACACTATATAGGCCTTGGTCTATAACGATTGTTTAATGACAAAAACGTGAACTTACCTCGTAATAACTCCGTCCTCGATCTTCAATCCACAATCTTTTCCAGGATAGATGTTCAAAATACGCCTATTCTATCAAGGAAATCCATAAAGGTGAACGATTCCAACGGTCAATCCAAAACCACCCATGAGCTTTGAGTAGCTCTGCGCGTGTGACGCGTTGTTGACGAGGTGGATTTGAAAATACCGCCGCTTGGGAGTGCGACAGGTCTGAACTCGTTCCCCTTCGTCAAAACAAGTGACGTCAACGTGGGTCGTTACATTCGCGCTAAGGGGGTTGTTAGTGTTGTTGGGGCACGGGAAATACCTAATTAGCGTTGCGGGTATAACAGCCAACACGAAAGGATGCTGCTCACGTTGTAATCACCTATACTACCGGTACATGATAACTCCCCCCGCTGGAAATGATAACTCCCCCGATCCTCAATTTGAGGGTGATGAGGTGTCGCGTGGGGGCGAATACGGCCTTCTGATTGGTCGAGAGCTGTTCATTTTTCCCTGGTCAGACCCCCTGCACTACTGAGTACAATGTACATATATTTGATGTGAAAACTTTACCGAAAATTCAGGGAGCTCTTAATTTACTTGTCTAATGTACTTCAACAAAATATGTTGGAATGTAGCCTATAGGCCTCAGCTAGAGTTACGTTTATTTACCTAGAACATCCAATAAGGGTATCCCCGCGGTGATATCGTCATTGCTCTGAGCTTGCATCTGATTGCCTGCAAGAGAAATACACAAAATATTGACAGAAATCATTTTCTTAACATATTTCGAATTGTAATTTATTAAATTGCTGTATATACTCCAGAAAACGTGACAATCGAACCATATATGGTCTAATCCCATAAACATCACATATTAAAATGACATTGATAATAATACCTCATGAATTATATAACAGTATGCATATATGTATTCCTTTTATACAACACGAGCGATGACAATTTGCGACTTTCGTTCTAAGACGGCTGTTATTTGCAATGATCATGTACCAAAAGTTATTATGCATTTTAGGAAACATATTCCAAACATAGGCCGATAGGGCATATTCTTGAATACGGTGGCTCACGTAAATGCATTTAGTATTTTCATGTTTTTTTATGATGAAAACATACCTATAGTCTTGTCATTGTCACATAGGTAGACAAAGTGTGTATCTCCTCCCAGTTTATCCCAAATCACCATGACGGATAGTAGAGGTACCCCAAAACTTACGTGTGCAACCCATTGTCCAACTTTCATTCTTTCATCTTCCATCGAAAAATAAATCATCTGTTGATGTTATAACTAATTGGTATATTGTCAATGATATGTTTAACTATATGATGAGTATATCATATTTAACATACAAAACTGATGCAATATGAAGCTCCATTCATGTTAACACCATACGTATCCATATCAATCTTGAGACTAAAACAAACTAGTACATTTTCGTTAATTTAAAAACACTGGTCACCAAGGGGTAATTACAAATCAAGTAACAACAATGAATTCAACTTACCATTTCTTCTCCGTCTACAGATGAATGCGGCGAAAAATGCCAAGGCGACGACTGTACAAACAAGTACAACAACGACAGCTTTAAGTAGCACTGTTGTTTGAGATGTCTCTCCCTCGATATACTCGTTCGATTCATCTGTTCCTGCTTCAAAATAGGGGAAAGTTAGTTATACCACCGTCTGATTTCCTTTTAAACGTATGCAAATCGATTTTTAAAAAATGACACCAGCGAGGAACAATCAGTTTACCAGTAGAATATTTCACTGTGGATGAGCATCGGCGACAATTCACTTCCTCGTTTCGACTAGTGTTCCGATGTTATCGAGCACAGGGTTATCCATTTCCGATATGCTCCCAGGACCGCTATTTTACGTGCCTATTGCCATCCCAACCTCGGGATTCCAGAGGAGCGAAAGAGCTTAGAGTTCACTGCACCACAACATGCAGTTAGTAGGATCGAGACGTCTCCAATCGCAACTACGAGTATACAGCGACGTCTCGAACCCTGAACTGATATATGCTGATGAGCACTGGGAAGAGGACATGGGTTTTTATGCTGTTGATGCCAATTGCCGAATAATGGCAGCGAGGACTGAAGTTGCAGTGCTTAAAGACGAATGAATACTCACTAGATAGATTGGTTGGTAACAGAATCTCAACGCTAGCCGTCCACTGGAACGGTAGAGATGCCTCGTTACTGTTCACGGAACATAGTAACCGTACACTCTCGGATTTCACACCCTTAAAACTCAGCGTTGATAACAGGAATGCATTGTACGTTTCTGAATTCTTTTCCGAAGTGAATTCATTCTCAACGATTATCCTCCTATCGACCGGTGTCCCATCTACGTACTTCCAGGCAAGTTTAACTTTCGGTCGGAAGTTGCTCAGGCTGCATGTAAGCTCCTTGGCCATATGCGCCGGAAGTGTGCAGTACTGGTTTGGGTTGCATCCACCGATTCGTAGGTGAGGTGGGCTTGGCATAGCTGCGATAAAATTAAACAGGGGATTACTTTGTATATAAATAACATTAATGTTGACTATCTGGTCTGATATTTAGTGGCCTGCGCCAACAAAGACCGAAAAAAGAAAAGTGCGTAATCCGTTACTAGAATGATAAGAATGGAATTGGATAAGAATGATCTGATATATATTTATATTTTAC
The DNA here is from genome assembly GCA_032360705.1 of Eupentacta quinquesemita. NCBI lineage: Eukaryota > Metazoa > Echinodermata > Holothuroidea > Dendrochirotida > Sclerodactylidae > Eupentacta > Eupentacta quinquesemita. The sequence continues at coordinate 7,012 of JAUOBX010220645.1, forward strand.
AACGAGCAGTCATCGTTGCATCAAAGTTCCATAAGAACGTACGATGTATAACTAACATGAGTATCTAATAAAATCTAGGCCCAGGGGATATACTGTTTATATTCATATTGATGAAACATACGAACTGCGTCAAATGATATCACATGAAACTAGCAGAGACTGATATTTAGATGTACTAAATGAAATTTTGTTGGTATAACCTACCGTAAACGCTGATATTGAACCATTTCACATCCTCTGTTAATCCGTCACCATGTACACAAGCATAGATCCCCTCGTCTTTGACTTGGACGGAGTTCATGATTAGGAGCTCTCCCGTCGGTTCAACTTGGTGTTCATTTGACGTGATCATTTGTAAGTTACTCGTTGCGAATACTGTCCTCGCGAGTGTTTCAAGTTCTCCATCATTTGCCTTCTTCCAAACGATATACACGCTGGACGTATTTTGGAGGCATGTCAATGTTGCTGTAGTACCGAGCTCAATGAAATCACGACTGATATTGTTACGACGATTTGAGATGTGAGTGGAGTCCTCTACCAGAACTGTCGAAGTGTTCCATTCGAGCAGGTTATATGCATTCATTGCAACACAACTGATGACATCATAAATCGTTTCCTCATTAAGAGGGTCAATTATGGTTATTTGCTCTGTATGTATACCATCGATCGTGGTGCTGTGATTCCGGCTCCTGAGACGTCTGGCCCCTCCAGACGTTTCTTTCAGGAACATCAAAGGTATTGGAGGCATCGAATTTCGAACTTTGCAGGAAACCCCTTGAGGATGACTCAACGATACGGCACACGTTCTCTGACCATCGCATATGTTAATTTCAGGAAACGGCTGTAGTGGTCTCACTGTAAGCAATGTATAGTTGATAATGTTAGCCTATCATCCGTAGTTAGCGTTAGTTGTTTCAGGGTATTCGTTATTCACACTGATGCACTGGATACAAAAGTGTATTTAGCTACGGGGGATCATCTATCCGAAATTGACGAATTGTCAGAGGGAACGTTACGTTTTAGCCCATCCCTATCACGATGTCATCGACTACTATACGCTTTAGCAGCAGCTGATATGGTATCAACAGTGGCAGATGGGATTCTTTCGAAGGGCGCTCAATAAAGATGTGCTGTATATATTTATATACATCAATTCAGGATTGTAGGATTCTATAGACGACTGCTGGTTATGATATTAACTAAAACTAAGTGGTATTATTCCGATTCCTAGAAATTTTAGAAATTGCATTCTAATCCACACAATTTTCTTGCAAGTGAAAATGATTGCACAGAAGCCAAATATCAGTCAGCATACGAGAAGGAATGCCTCTATCTTGTCATCATGATATAAGAGTTTCGCTTGATTTATCTCATGGTTGGGAATAGAAAGCAACCCATTTATTAGGCCCTCATTTGGATAAAAACAATCGAGTCATGCATTTTTTTATCACTTAGCTTACCTATTACAACTACGTCCACGTAGTTTGGAATAGTCTGCCAGGTTTTGGTTTTCAACATGAAAACCGTGAAAACGTGATTATGCTGTAGGGTCACCTCGGGTATCACGAGGGAACCATTGGCGGCGATATCAAACTCTCCAGAAGTGAATCCTCCGCCGGTCCTCTTCCCTTCCGTGTAGTACAAAAACGGTGCGACATCGTTGTGTAAATAATTGGTAGAATTGTACCAATATACCCCATAGAACGGTGGGTCGAACCCACACTCGATCATTCCCGGCAACCCCAACTCTAGGTACTGGGGAGTCTCACAAGGAGGTAGAGTCGAGAACACTGTTGGAAATAGCAAATAATGAATCATGTCTATCGAAGGTTGCAGTTGTATTACAACGGATTGCACAAGGACCGTCGTTGCTGGTTGACTATATTGTAAAACACAGTGGCATATCGAGGGATTCGTGGGTTGGCAGGTTGGGCTAGGCTTGGAACTATACTGAAGGGCGCCCTCATCAATGACATTAAAATAACTAATGACATAATTGTATGAATGCAATGGTATCTATGGGATCCAAGACATCTGTTGTTACAAAAGTGGGCTGAGACAACTGTGAAACCCTCACTTGTTTCAAATATTCATGATAAGCAAAAAATAATAACAATAATAATCGGAGATTTGATTCGCTTAGTCGTTAGTGCTCCAGACTGCGAGCGGAAGAGTGGTCGAGCGTTATCAGTAACGCTTGACAATGCAATGGATCCAGTTTATTCCGAGTTCGATTCTCACATGCACCATCAGGAAGTGGTTGTTCTCACAGTGACGACTGGCGGGGTCTTGGTATCTGGGCTTTACTGTGGTGCAGTGGACTCGGTCATTATGAGGGGGTGTTGTCGGTGAGCTGCAATAAGTCTCGTCGGTCGGCTGTACCCAGTTACCGTGGTTGAAAATACAAAAAACGAAAGGCAAAAAACTTCAGGAGCAGGTTGGGATTGGTACTGCCTCGATGTCGTCTGAGTCCTAGTCGAAAAGAGAAAGCGAGTTATCGCCGGTGCTCATCCACGATCAACACAGCCAGGGTTCCTCGATGAGCCTACAGTGGCTTCCTGAACCTCTAGCAATCAAATCATGAGAGATCAGACTGGTGTACGAAATGTTGTGATATCGAACCTCGCAAGCGGCCAGCTGACTTTTTCGGTGTGCCTCTATCTCCATTGCCTCTTCCCACCCAGTAATAATAGAGAATCTATGATGAAACCAAGAACAATCTATGCCTAGCTCACTGCGAATTACTCCCAGGAATTTTCGGAAAGCACCCCTGTTTCCTATGACAATGGTGACGTGTGTAAAGCATGGGAAAACGCTATATAGGCAAGATAGATTATTATGAATATTAATTTGCCACATGAGTACAACTGTTGTTAACGAACCAATATTGTACTCGTTAGGGAATAGAGCTGATGCGCAATGCCCGGAAGGTAATTTATGATTGACTACTGATATTGGTTTCTATTATGGGACGATAGTAGTCTCTATTATGATGGGGATTAGATTTTGTGATTGGGGTAATTGTAGCCAACCACTGAAGTTCTTCAGAGACAGCGCGCATTGGAAAAAGGGCATAATAATCTGTAAATTGACCTCATTCAAATAGTTTTCATACGGGCAGAACTGTTACGTAGATACTACGGCAGATTTCAAACGAGCAATTTTTCAGATACAATATCGAGGAAGAAGAACTGTCTATCGTTAAAAGTTAAATAGACATAAACCTACTTTAGGGCCTACATTACCAGAGATGAATAGTCAGGCTTACCTCTGTGAGAGTAACACCAAATTACCAGCAAGAGGACAAATTTCATGTGTATCTCGATGAACATCGTCATGGTTGACATCCGACAGTCGGAGCCGGAATTTTCCACAGTTAAAATCGACAACTACGGGGATCTGAGTAAGATTAGTATGAATCTGTTTCAACATATAGGCCTAGTTTTTGTTGATCACAGAAGACTGTAGTCTGTTACATGTACGGTGCGTCAGCTAGCCATCTTCTATGCAGTGATGTTATCTGGAAGGACGCGAATAGGCCAGGTGCAGCGTTTATTCAAATATTTGACTTCAAAGGTATCACCTAATGATGTTTTTTATTTGATAATAGCCGTGTCTATTTGTCAGTATAACGTAAACACTGCACTTTGCTTTGTTTATTCGTCTTCCCGACAACCTGTGAACATCTACGCACGTCAACATATTTAAAGGGACCGTGAATCTATGATGAGAGTGAGATACTCATAGCAATCAAAGGTGGTTGTGATATACAAGTAGTCTAGTCGGAAAAGAGGGTCACCGTGCACCCCTCGGAAATCTACTTCTAATTGGCTCTTCTAGGGTCAAAATGATGCGTAGAAAACGATTAGCTCAAAATGTCCCACGTGACATTTTTATGCAAATTAGTGCCTCCATTACTGAAAAATCTCAAATTCACTATAATTCGACTAGCGAAGCAGATATCCCGACAGTCTCTTCACTTATGTTTGAGGGTCAAAGAATCCAATGAAACAATTTTCCAAGTGATCACATGTGTAATTTGTCGCTTGTGGGCGTGCCCTACAACGATCGCGCACGCGGAGCGCTGTTCGCCGAGAGAGAATCATCGGTAGGCTAAAATACACACGCGAATAACTGATTTGAATTAATGGCAACCTGCTATGGTTCCGTGGTTTCCAGTGATCGCATGTGTATTTATGTTCGTGGGCGTTCCCAATCACAACTGCGCAGGCGAAGCGCTGATGGATCTGAAAGCGACTCATCGTTGCACCAGTGTGCACTCGTAATCATCTAATTGGAAATTCCGGGAATCCACCGTACTGCATGCAGCTGGGGGGGACGCCACGATTCACTTGTGTAGTTTTTTGCTCATGGGCGTCCCCTATCACAAGTGCACGCTCGGAGAAACGATTCCGCCCAGAGCGACCCAGCATTAAACCATAGTGTAGACGATTGGTGATTCCGGGAACTTACAGGTGTTTCGGAGTAGCCAGTGAGATTACAACATCCCAGAACCAAGTTCTGCCCTGGCTAAGGGTTTGATAATATTGTTGGAATCACAACGCGGAAGTGCAGTAGAATTGAAATACCTCAAGTTTGACATCTAACATGTTACAGGCAAATATGATTGCCAACAAAATTACCAATGGGGGTTGGGAAAGCTGCATGCGAGAAACGCCTACCAATTACTGACGAGTAGCAACAAAATCCTGGATGCATGGAAGTGGACGCA
>JAUOBX010220756.1:0-11741 GCA_032360705.1 Eupentacta quinquesemita
GAATCAGAAAATTATTATTTCGAGGAAATGGTTTATCACCACAGTAGCGCCCCACCAGGGACGAGTTGTGCCCCTCTCTTCAAGTTCCAAGCTTCCATCGCACCTGCCACACAGATACATACACACATACAAATATACACCTCACATAATTTGACAGAAAATATGGTAATATCTCTTATGATTTGATCCAAGAATAGATGACATATCCCTGTTTTTAATGACATTCCTGGAAAATCAGCGGGCATCAACTGCATCTGTTAGTCCTAGCTATGCAGTTTCCTGCGTATCAGTTGATTATGATTCATTGTAAGCCAGTTCATAGTTACCAGTGCGCATGCCCACATCAGTGCAACTACGAGAAGAGAACGAACACTCCAACCGGTCATAACGCTACTGTCATACGGGTTTTCACGGAGGCCGATAGATACGGTTTGCTCGTATATATTAGGTGTCAAGTTTACTGGCCAATCAAATGAGCACGTGAGCGTCAGTTTCGATGGTCGACGCCACACTCAATATCTGACCAGTCACTCATAAGCCAATCGAACCTGTTGACCCCCGTAGTAATCTCCGGAACCGTCATTACTCACTCATTACAATACAAACATGACCCAATTCGCTCAATATTTCGAGGATCTGATAATCTGATTGCTTTAAAGATTCGGTGATTAAATCACTATATTTATCTTGTGTCTGCAGATCAGTAGTTTTCTGCACTAATCGTTGGAAAACATATTTGTACATGATCATTTTTGTGTCTAACCGTGTTCTCACTGCAATGACACTGCGAACTAGCTCTTCGCTTTTGCCCATGTAATAAGCTTATCGTGCCACTGAGACAGGGAACTACTTGAGGCTAATGTCGCTATTACTTTTTCAAAGGTATCTCGGGATATTCTGAGATACAATTGGCTTAGTCAGCCAGCACATTTACCCCAGCCCCCAACCCACTCCCACACCCCTCTTCCACACTCAGGCAGATTTCCACGTACACTTACCACTGGCGGCAGTATCGATAGGTCTTGACCTATGTAGTAGGGAACGGGCCTGGAATGAAAAATGTGTTGATACGTGCCCAGAGAGTGTGAAACAATAAATTCCAGGTATGATAACCCGGGCGGGGTGGGGGAGGGGGTTGTCCTTGGAGGAGGTCCGTCTTGCAATGATGTACAAGGGGGGATTATCCGGTAGACGCCCATGCTGGTGTTGAATACTATATACTAGTTTATACTTTCCGAGTAGGCCTTCTAGTTCTGAGTTGAACAGCTAGCGCTAAAAAATAGTTCAGAACAATTGGGGAATAAAATGTTCTATACTAGCTAGCACATTTAAATCCCCCCTCTTCCCAAACTCAAGGCAGATTCCCCCGTACATTCATCACTGGCAGCAGCCTCGATAAGTATTGGCCTATGTAGTGGGGAGCGGGCCAAAGATAAACGAGACCACAACGATGAGGTGTGATTCTTTGCCTTATTTTTCGCCAAGATTTGTTGTTTAGTCGTAGTATGCGTGATGTGTGCTACAGTGTTTTTGTCCAATGAGTAATGATAGTTGACACTTGAAAGCAAGGATCATATGTCATTTTCGCAATAGTTAATGCATAAAACCATTTCAGACTTGGGATACTGGCTCACTGGGACATGTCAACTATAGTGCGGTGGCCAAAGTTTTTTTTGGGTCGAACCTTGCAAGTGTCGGACATAGTTTTCTATTCTTGATTTTGGTTGTCATGATGTTCAATATGTGGAGAATTGCTCTTGGCACTCTGGCCGCATTGAGCAAATTTTTGGAACTGCTGAAAACAAAATGGCGTCCAAACTGGTCGAACGTGTAGATTATTTCGTCATCGGAAATCGTTTTGAAGGATTATGAGTGCTTTCTAGCATAATCCGGGAAGCTAGAACCTCATTTGATGGTTCAACCCCGTTAATGGTTTAGAATATCTATCAAATAGGCATACAACTCAACAAGAGGGCGCTATTTTTCGTTCGGGTTCGGGTTCGGGCGGGGCTGTCACTCGATAACGCAGAGATTTGACTTCCCTTTGACAAACTCACTACGCCGTATCCTTAGATACCGCGTGTGGGACAGCGTATGACCAACGTTATGGTACTTGGGGAGATGTGATGGTGAAGATCAGTTGCCCGATTTGTGATTGTCAACAGTCCTCCCTGCGGACTATCTAGTCCATCACCTCATGTCAGCACGATACCGGATGAATTGGATCCGCCCGAGATGCAGGCCACGTAGCCTTTGGTTGCCGCAGCTGCGAAGTTACCTTCGGAAGCTGTATGAATAACATTGTGAACAGACACTCACATTCGAGTTTGTTGTATAGCCAAGAACATTTGAACAGCGTTCAGTTATATAGTCTGCATAGAAAATGGTCGGACAGCGCCCTCTAAACGAATTTCACTGTATTTTATGGCTATTCCGGAACTCAAGTTGCTCAAGTTTAGCGTAGTCAAATATGTCTGGAGAATCAAAGCAGCATTTGTGTGACTCATATTCATAGCGTACTCAATTACGAAATACAGGTTGAATGGCGCCCTCGTAACGTATTTCATTGACTATTTCGCAATTTCAAGTTGCTGCAGTAGTATCGTATTATTCAATGTCTCCAGAAGTACTAGAAGCCTCTCCGAAAATTATTCAGGAACCACTGTGAGAGCACAATCTTTACTAAATGTGCGCAATATTGATCGAATAGCGCCATCTATGCACATTTAACTGTATTTCTTGACTATTTCACAACCTCAATTAACTCAATTAGTATTCTATTATTTGATGACTTCGAAAGTACTGAAATCCTCTCTCAAAATTATTCGAACCTCATTTTCAGAGCACAACCATTGGCCGATGTGTTCAATTTCAGCAGCCATTTTGTTCATGCTCATAATAAAATTGCTCAACATTGCCAGAGTGCCAACACCGTATCGACCAATATCAATAAAAAAAACTCCTTTTAGTGCAAGGTTCACCCTGGTGGCCACCGGACAACTATTTTGCACTTACTTTATTCATCCATTGGGTAAATTTACTGCAGTGTGTGGAATATCCGTACAGAAAATGAAGCAGCCCTGGAGGCCTGGACGACAAACACCATGGAATGGGGCACCCCAGAAACTGCCACAGAATATTGATATTATGTCCAGGCAATGTACTTTAGTAGGCCTATGTACCGTACATATTCCCAGTAACGCGAACAGCATAAAACATGGTTAGCTACATCATCTCACAGAATGTGGTCATTAGTATAAGATTTGTTTTTATTTATTATGGAATGGTTCATAATATATCATTCGTTGAACGATTCACTGTAAACAAATCACTAGCCGCAGAGTTTTCAGTAGTGTTCTGTGAATTATACAAAGTTTTTTATATCATCATTTGTTGAGCAGATTCAGACCGGTGGTAATTAGTTGATCTCATGGAATTGGGTAAATCAGCTAATACCAACGGATTATATATTCTGTCAATCTGTCAACTGAAAATATATGAACCTTGGCACTCAATCATTACATTCATAAATGTAAATTTCGCTTGATGTAGATTTTGAGTATATTTCAGAATATGTTCACATTCTCTCTATACAGCTATACAACCCCATAGTACAACTATATAAATTTCAAGTTGTGTTCAACTCATCTGCTTCCCAATTCTACTTGTTCTGTTCAGTGGCGTCCTTTGGAATCTATCCGAGGCGATATTTCCAGCTGTCGGTAAGCAGCTCAAACAGCCACCATGCCTATCCGTCCGTTCGTCTGTTCATCAGTTCATCCATCAGCTCGTCCGTGATATTTCCATTCATCATGTTCGCGCATAACGTCTAAACGGTAAAACCGTACGTTATCAGGTTGCGAAACTATAAGTTGGTCAGTGCAACTCGCTATTGGAACGCAATTAAGGTGATTCCAATGTTGTATTTGAGGGGGGAAAAGAGAAAATTCGAATGTTGCCACGGTTACTATAAGTCACTGTACATGTCATGGTATGTGAATTTGAGTAGGCCGTAAATTTTGTCACTCAAACCTGGTTCCCTGCCACGATTGAAATGCGTCCTATCGTTCTTGAAGAGATAGTAAGCAGAAAGCTATCCTACCACATTCTAAGTGATAGGAAGTGGTAGTGCATTGAAACTCCAGATATTATTGGAAGGGAAGGTTGGAGGAGAGAGGGAGATTGGACCTCTATAGGAGGAGTAGTATGACAACACCAGGGACTTGACAGGGTTGAGCCTCATGGAAACTAAGCGCCTAATCCAGAACAAAGCTGCTCGGCTGAAGATGACAAGTAGAAGCGTTGGAATGGTAGCCAATCGTCAGTACTGCCGAAGATAAACGATCGTCATGATGTTTTCTATGAAATTCTCGGGTCAAAATACGGGTTGGGTGGTGGAGTCAACTTGACCCGGTCTAGGACACCCGGTCAACTGCCACTTTCTCTCCATCGTTCCGGTTCTCGTGATAAGGTTGATATCTGTAAAGCGATCCGATCACTCCAGGTAGAAAGGCGCTATTTGCAGATACAGAAGAGGCGTATGGATATTGTTCTCATTCTACATACAGTATCCTCACTGCACTATAATAGTTACTCCACGGAAACATTACCCTCGTTCTCAGGAGAGAACATGTACTTCAAATATATTTGAAAGACTAAATTGAGAAGATGCCTACCTTCAAAGCCTTAAAATGTACATACAATGTATGAAGAGAGCGTCATCCGCAGAAATATACACAATATTGTTTATGACTTGCGTACTTGTATTGCAGATCTGTGATGAAATGTTAATCGCGTTTTGTATCATGAAAGTTACACCCTGAATCAACAGCCAACATGCTGCAGCTCATTTAACTGAAACAATTTTGTGAGCATGGACGAAATTTAAATTGTTGCTGATAACACTATATGCTAACACAATGTTACGCTGTGACACTTGTGCAGTATCAGAAGTGTTCATAAACCATGATCATACTCAGGCTGAACCTGCCACTGTTGTATTTTTAGCCAGGTCTTAGCTCGCTCCACCACGACCACCAGTGGAGATCAAGTGAGAGCTAATTCACACAGCCGACAAGCGCGCAATCCGGTCCACAGGCTGCGTAGAGTTTTTATGCTACGAGCCTAGCCAACAGTAATTACAATGCAATGGACCGGCTGTAGTCAAGGTGGTGTAAAACTAGGCTGCATAGCCTTATAAATTGGCGACTGATACAAAACACTGACCTGACTATCCCTGCTCGGGTCTTGACAGTTGTCGCTCCGTCTCACGGTTGCACCGGATGTCGGTAGTATTTCGCCTCAGTCGGGGTCCACTCGGTAGATACGATGATAATCGCTCCTTCAGGCATCAGGATGGCCCAAAGAAGTCCAGAATGCAGCAATAACAACAGCAGGTTTGCTTGTAATGGAATCGGCCAGAGTAACGTCGTTGTTGTTGTCTGGTTGAACCCTGGATCTGCACTATATACAAGCTGATGTAGTTTCGCTCTGGTCAGCGTGAAGGCCCAGAGCATTGGACATGTAAGTAGGCATACATACATTGTAGGAGAGCTGACATGAATCAGAAAAGCATATAGGCTTATGAGAGTGACTCAATTCATGGGTTTGACACTGATATTTCTTAGGAAATTGCTTCAGTTTGAATCCCTTTGACATTGCGCAGTGAGGGAAATTGAGGATTTCTATTGTTCTACTTCCTCTGATTTGGAACGAAGATGATGGTAAAAATTAGAGGACCCATCACTGGACATATGCTGAAAAGTCCACGTCACGTGTCAGGTTAGGTGAGTCCGAGTCACGGGTCCGAGTCCGAGGACTCTTTCATATTGGATGTATACTTCATGATATGTTATGGTAGGCAATATGATAATAATAATAAAACGTGTTTAATATAGCGCCAAATGCCAGGAAGGACCTCTAGGCGCTTTACAGTGAAAAAACAAACGAAAAACCTACAAACTCTGAAGTGACTGAAAACAATGAGAGTTTAAATAGCACTGAGAACAAGTGAAAGGCTGAAGACCTAATACATGAAAAAAGTACAAAAATACACTCTCATATTTCAGATAAGAACAAGCATTAAGACGTTGGAATGGTAAAAAGATGTGTCTTCAGCAACTTCTTGAAAGTGGCAAGAGACTCAGCATGTCTGATATCGTACAGTTGTTTGTTCCAGTATTGTGGTGCTGCTACAGAGAATGCACTCTCGCCGTAAGAATTCGTGGCTGTATGCGGGATATCAAGGAGATGTTGTGGTGATGACCGAAGTGAACGTCGTGGTGTGTAGCTCTTGAGCAGTTCGGTCAGGTATATATACTTGGACGAGTCCATTGAGGGATTTGTACGTGAGCATCTTTAACTGGAAACAATTCGGTCTTTTACCGGTAACCAGTGAAGCTCACTTCGGTAGAGGGTGCTGATGTTCACGCGATGCCCGCTTATACCAAGAACGAGACAGGCAGCGCTGTTCTGGACACGTTGAAGCTTGTCGATTGCTGAGGCCGGTAAACCTCAGAGTAGACTGTTGCTCGCATCAATCCGAGACGTAACAAGGGCGTGGACCAGCTGTACCGCTGTAGCGCGGTTTATAAACTTGCGTATTCGGCCAATTCTTGAGATAACATGATTGGCAGAGCGACACACTGCATTGATATGGGAGGTGAGAGTAACATGTTGTTCCATGATGACTCCCAGGTTTCTGGCTTCAGTAGCAGTATCAACGTCCAAATCGCCAACGTGAACAACAGGTGTTGGTGGTGGACTCTTCGTTGTAGCTTGTTCGCGGTAGTCCACGCTTTCACATCACGGATGCATGCGTCCAAGAGACGAAGTAGGTCATTTCCTGCTGGGTCAAGCGCGGTGTACAGCGTGGTATCATCAGCGTAGATCATCGATTCCACTCCATGAGCTTTGATCAGGTTTTCGGAGGGAGCAGCATACATTGTGAACAGGACAGGACCAGTGGCGGATCCTTGAGGAACAGAGCAGCTCGTGGTACGTTCAGTGGAGAAACATTCGCCCATTTTGACGGACTGCTTGCGTTCACAGAGGTAGGATGTGAGCCAAGAAAGAGCTGTGCCTTGCACTCCGTATAGCCTGCAAGAGAAGATAAGTTGGCTTGGTCGTCAGCTTTCACACAAATGAGCTGGAGCAACACTGCTGGTTCCTTCTAACAATATGCAGAAGATTCCACAAATTTAATAATAAAAAACAGAACAACAACATCATTGTTATTAGGCTGTTAGCATCGCAGTTGTTTTATCCAAAATATTGCCATATGGCTAGTGTGATCTAAAAAAGAAAAAACGATCACATTTATATTGTGTATACCGACGATGAAAAACGAATAATTATATATGCACAATTGATATTCAAACGATATTTTGCAACATAACCAAAATATGAAATAACATCACAGGTATTGTAGTATAACAGTTACCAGAATATACATAACCACCCCCTCCTTCTCAATAAATAGGATTCATATTCTGCAAATGTGATTCACTTTGTGGAAATTCCATAGCGGAGTAGCAGGGAGACACGGCGATAACAATCATTACTGAGCGGTTCTTCGAACTGTACGGCATTATAAATAACTCTCTTAACGAGACAATCTACCTTGAATAAGGACAGCAGAAATATGTGAATAGTGCCTCAATATTAAGATGGACCTATCTCCCAAGATACATTTGGAGACTCTAAAGATCAAGCTCCTAGAGTGCCTACAACAAGAATCAAAACAGAGCTCGCCTACTTAGCCTGCGGGCAGTGGACATGTGGCTCGATTTGGCTGCAAATAATTCGGTCTTGGACAATTGCCCGCTCAGCCTAGCCCACTCAGTGGTAAGTACAGGTGTACAGCAACCGAGCCCGGAAGTGATGCATGCCGATCGTTGCTCACACAGATTGGCAACTCTTCCCACAATGATCACTGATATATGGTTTTCATATCGATTCATCATTGCACCACCTCACACCAAATTGCACCAAAGCGCATTACTACAGATATGACCCAGACCACCAAATTGGCACCAAATTGGTATATCACAGTGCCCTCCTGTGGGGCTTTTCAATAGCTGAACCAATATGCAGGTTCTCTCACATGGTACCCCATCAGGCATTGACAATTGGGTAGTGTACATTAGACATTGACTGCACGTACTGTTGTGTGTAACAAGTTCTGAGGAGTAACAAGTTCTGAGCCCTGATTTGTATGAGTTTGACCTTGAGTGCATGGTCCGATTGCATTTGTATTATTATTGCGGACAGTCATCAAAGGTAGTTGGTCACAAGCGAACAGTTTACGACTAGTTTACGATCAGGTGCGGCGGCTCGTGGTGAATACCCATGCGATTTTACAGCTTTTCCCCCTACGACTTCCTTCTGTGAAACGCCCTCACATGTAGTATGTGAGAGTCTGTTTGCTTGCCTTGTCTAACAACACTCCATTATAGCCCAGACGGCACAGGATGAAATCGAACAATGAAAGTGTTCACAGCATATTTCTAGGATTGTTCATACATTTATGAAAATATTGGACATTGAATCAAATCAATCATTTATCAGATTAAAATAGCTTCTAGGCCTACTCTACATCAGCTGACTCTACCAAAAAGCATTCCAGTCGGTCTCGCATCGAAATCAGCCTAGCCCTGCAGTTAGGGGCCGAGGCTGTCTCAGATCTGTAACAGAGTGAACAAATAGCTTCTCGAAATTTCATCAACAATCAACATGATCGATTGGCTAACTAATAATGACCACTCGGGTAATCTAACAATATTCACCAGCGAATGAACAAAGTTTGCTTTTCAAAATGCCCCTGGATGGCTTAACACGCTCCTTATTCTCCTGAGTCAGCGATCATTAGTCCACACATCTCACAGCCTAGTTTTTCCGCGAAACTGGTACTACAGTACAGCAATAGAACACTAGCCGAATCTACGTGAAACTACGGCTTTATAACACAACAATTTCACTCATTTATTTGAAATATTATATCAAGACTACCTTCCTATCCTACAGATTATCACTGATCATAATGTTTGAGGCTAATTGCCCGAGCGAAGCTGTTTAAACACTCACGATTCTACCCGGATCCCACTTGTTGAGCCCGCTCGTCGTAAATTTCCGTCTGCTGCAATGTCGTTTTGGTTCTGTTTTGAACCATTTGTGACCATATCGACGTGTCACGATAGGTCATTCCTACGAAAGTTCCAACTAAAAAAACAGGAACACGTGATATATTTTAACACATTATTTTATCGAATTACTGAAAACGATGCAATATTTGTCAAACCAACGAGACAGTTTCATACTGGTTATGATTTTTAGAGTCATATACAAGTGATATTGAGTTGCCCTCAGATATGGACTACATAACTGCAAGAAAGAGGCTTTGGCCCACAGTTTATGTGACAAATAATATGAAAATTCCGGCTAATTTTTCGTACCTCGGACGAATCCTAATTGATTTGCACAACAAACGTGAAAGTGCTGCAAAGAGGGCCTACAATTAAATGAAAGCACTGTAGTAAACCCCCAGAGTGAATGTAATAGGAACAAATGTTCAGTTTACAACAACCTATATAGTTTGTGCATGTATAGTCTTTATCTGAAGTTCGGAAATCGACGGACCATTTGGTGAAATGGAGTTCACGTTTTAGGGATAAAATAAATTGGTAAAACGATATGGTGTTAACGGGAAGGAACGGCATAGGCCTATAGGGGGTCTATATTTCAAATAACTATCATCTCCTACACGAAACGGGTAACACAGTCGCAATTGACCCGCGGACCCGCCGTCCCCATCTTGGCAGCTGTTCCATAGTTGATTTACCTGCTAGTAGGGAACTTATCAGTCATTTCCCAATTTATTCATCTGATTCCACAATTACGATGATAGTCGTGTGTCTCCATCACACTGTTTTGATAGGTGTGATCACTTACCCAACATCAGAAGGGCAATCGTCTTTGCGCACTTATGATTAGCATATACATCAGCACATGTTGAGTGGTTTACCAACTAAGTTATTCCGTATTATCCAGTATTTGATGCATCATGAATACATAGACGTTTGATGAGCACTTCAAACAAATACCAATATAATGTTCATTTTAATCTCTCGAACATTGCAATTCAGGTGATTTTGACACTGAACAAATATTAGTAATGGTATCCACCTGCCATCGGTGTCCTCTTTTAGCGGAATAACTAAAATAGCTCGCATCACCTAAGACTCGTTGAGCTAAGACACATGACACTATACATGAATATTCAACGGCTATTAATCTCCCGGTGAGGCAGATATGGCTTTAATCCATGTTTGGTTACATGCTCACACGCCAACTGTGGTTAGGTGTCATGGAGTTAAAAATGTGTTTGTTACAACCTGTGATGTGTTCGTCTATTTTCAGGCTGGGAGGTTGAGAGGCCCACAAGTAACCGGAATGCGGATATTTACCTCGCCAATAATAATCTTGTAACATTCTCAGTAATGTGAATGCTTTTGTTTACCTATCAAAACAGTGTGATGGAGACATATGGAACGCGCGACACGCAAAAACTCATACGTCAAATCGATGGTATCATCGGTGCTATAATCGATGAACTCGATGGCAGCATAGGTGAAATCGATGGTATCATAGGTGAAATCGATGGTATCATAGGTATCGTACATGGTAACGTTGAAGGTCTCGACAGTATCGATGATGATAATCGAGGGTATCATAGGTATCGTACATGAAAGAGTTCGTCTAATCGATGGCATCGATGGTATCATCGATGGTCGAATCGATGGCATCGATGGTATCACCGATGGTCGAATCGATGGCATCGATGGTATCATCGATGGTATCATCGATGGTCGAATCGATGGCATCGATGGTATCATCGATGGTATCATCGATGGTATCATCGATGGTCGAATCGATGGTAGAATCGATGGTATCATCGATGGACGATCGCATCGATGGTATCGATGATATATGCAACCGATGGTATCGATGATATATGCAACCGATGGTATCGATGATACATGCAATCGATGGTATCGATGATACATGCAATCGATGGTATCGATGATACATGTAATCGATGGTATCGACAGTGGCGTAGCCAGAGGAGGGGGGCAGAGTGCCTCCCACAGAAATTTTGGTGACGCAATGGAAGTTGGTTAAACATGTTTGAACACGGTTGCTGTTGAATCAACGGTATCGAACATGCAGGCAATCGACGGAGGTGGAGATCTGATCGGTCGGTGCTATAATCGTTTATGCATAGCGCCACCAATTTTACACGTTATTGTTGATGTTGACATCGATGATGACGAGCGCGTCTGCAATCGTCGGAGGTGAAGATCTGATCGGTCAGATCCATGGACAGATCGAGCTAACATGCACTGTAGCCTAACGTTAGTGTTCACTGAGTACGGCAGTATCAATAACATGGGGATAGGCGCGGCCGGCCAGCTATAGACTTCATCATACGTACCACGCGTACTGGATAGCTAGCTACTCAGGACATGCCTACATCGAAACGCTGATATTGATAAGCTGTGTGAGTGTTAGATTTTATCTTTATTCCAAGAAGTTGATATAATTTTCATAATAAACGGTTAGGCAATGAACCCAGCCAGTACTCGTTAGTGACTAAGTTAGTACTACTAGGTCAAATTGGCCTAATATCAGTGTTATTTGGACAAATTGAACATGGCCTAACAATGAAAAATAACCATGTCAAA
>JAUOBX010220867.1:0-11741 GCA_032360705.1 Eupentacta quinquesemita
TGCACATTACAGAGCGCACGTAGCCTAATGATCCGGACTCAAAACTTGTTAACTCGAATTCCAGAACCCAAATTGCCACTCATATTCCGGTTAATAACGTGTATAATAATAATAATAAAACATGTTTAATATAGCGCCATTTTGTGTAGTAATGATCGTTCTCCATTGTTAGGATCGGAGAAAAGATATTTGACTGATTCGAGTTAGCGTCAGCTTATAGGAAAAACCACCGTACCTCATTGTCAACTTTCTCTTAGCACACATATTCGGAGTAGGCCTATACATGTCTATGTTATGACACAATCGGCCATCTGCCATTTTGGTACGTAGCATAACCTCGTCCATATATCAACTCGTAAATGAGCATTGGGTTTGGAGAACATCGTAGGCGGCAACTTCCCAGCATGAATATCACAGTTACAGGAATGATGCCTAACGATTAGTATTACGTTTAGATCATTCTACGTATGCGATTCTTTCTCTTCACCTGAGTGAAATCAAATGAACGGGTTCGACCGATAAATTTACCTCACTTCCACTATCTCATGCCGTTTTAAAATGATATTTCATTTTGGTTCACTTTTCTTTTCTTCTCAACCACATAGATGGACTACAAACATACACACCTTCACATATCGCGTGATCCACGTTATATCATGAGCATATAGAAACAATTTTTGTGTATGCTAAGAAACAACAACGATGAGTGCTGGAGTTCCTGTTGAATCGATTTAAAACGAACATCATGCTTCTGCGGGAGTTTGCCAGGAGTAGATGTTGGTAGTCTACATATGACATGTTGCGTCTATTCCGCGGGGGTTACTAAATATAACCATGATGACATATTGAATCAGGGGACTTTGGAATTAGGCAGCCTGTACAATTATTGGCCTATTTTGTGACTTCGTTTTCGCCCATTTCAACCACATCATTACGTGTCTCATGCCTCCCGGATGGCATTCTGCACATTACAGAGCGCACGTAGCCCAATGATCCGGACTCAAAACTTGTTGACTCGAATTCCAGAACCCCAATTGCCTCTCATATTCCTGTTTTAGCAACACCAGATGAAGCACCAGCAGCAGTTGTTCTGAACATCGTTTGCCTTCGCTACTCGTTCACTGATTAGGGTTGATATCGTGTATATGGTTATGTTTTCATCACTTATAGCGATCCTCATATAAAGTACATTGCTGTAAGTCCCTGAACAAGCGTGTTTAGGAAAATGTATACATAAGGGCCTATAAACAAATATTTTCGTTTGAGCATGTACAAAGTTCAGAGCCTCAAATTTATTCTCCTTTGTGATGTCATTGAACCCAATAAATTGCAATTGATGTAGATGACCAACGCCGATATGAGTTTATAATCCTAAATTCGAGATTCAGTTGTTATATGACCTAATGCTCTTCCCCTTCATATGATTCACAGCAACTTGGAAAAGTGTAAATTTACGCTTACGTAGGCCTTCACCTGTCTAACCATAAAGTGAATCAACACGGACTGTTAAATTAAAGTAAAGTAAAATATTAAAGTTCTTTTCCCAAGTGTAGCGGTCGCCTACTAACTGAACACCTACAATATGCAGTTCCTACAACTGATTACCGATAGAGTAGTCCATCAACTGAACACGTGCAATATACAGTCCCTACAACTGATGAACGACAAATCAGTCTATCAGTTGAACAATATACAAATATAAAACGAGACGGCCTATATCAACAGTGCAATAATAATAATACTAATGAACGGCGGTAACATTTGTTCCCTTTGGCAACGAATAATTACTGTCTGTACATGCTCTACAAGGACGAAATATAGAGACATATTTATCATTAACCCTTTTTATCCATCCTCCAATGATGACAAACGGAAAGTGCAAAACCCGCTGTCGCGTGCCAAATGTGTCGAATCAAGTGTACAGTCATATCTTCAATGAACTGGATTTTTGAGGAATGAAGAGATGCAGGAGACAGCGAGTTCGTTCTTTAAAGGACAACTCCAGGCAAGTAAACAATAACTATATATTGTAACCAAAGAATAACTAGAGACACCTACGCCTACACGACGTCTATATACGATTGTTCGTTAAAGGATCATTAAGTATTATTAGCACGTTAATTAGCACGTCCTGTTTATTGGGCAATTTAGGAAGTATATGCCACCATACACTATCCAATAATGCCTTTCTGGATAGCTCTGTATTTTTCCTTCAACATGGAAATATTAATTTCACTAGAAAATAGTAAGTCACCGTGTGAATAGTTTGATGTGGCGTATACTGAGTAACATGCATGCATGTCATATTCACTGCGCAATATGGGGTACATATCCAACCATACACAAACTGATCATAATGTTTTTCTGGACATCCCCGTTTATTCATTATTATGAGAATATGAGAACGTTAGTTCCACTGGGGAAGATGACTAAATAATAAACTCCGTCTGAAGAGTTTTTTGTGACGAAATAATGAGTGACTGCAGTCACTTTTGAAAACGAAACGAATTAGTAGCGTTGCAGGGAACAATAGTTATCGAACACAGTAGAAACATTATTGGCTACTTAAGGAAATCGCTATATATATATTCATCATATATACTGAGAAAAAGTCAATAGTTCCGCATAGGAATATTGTATGGAGACAGGTTCCCGATTGATTAATCTAGTTTCCCATTCACTACAATATTGGTAATGCATGAAACCACTTTAGACTTGGGACACTGGCTGGCTGGGCATGTCAATTATGTGTTAATGGTCATGTGGAGTGGTTATGGTGTAGTGGTTGATCCACTCGCCTCGCATGCTGAAGGTTGTAGGATTGAGCCGTGGATCGGTCTTTTAATTCGGAGCGCTCCTCCTGTCAACCCATCAGTAAAATGCGGACCCGTGAGGTACAACCGGCGCTGATATATATACTGCTACCACATATCTCCGTGATTATCGGAGTGCGTACCTGGTTCCAATGAGCGGGAGTAATGTTGTAAAGCGCCTTGATCAGTTGTTAACTGGATGTGTGCGCCCTTCACTTGCTCGCGATCCTACCCACCACCTCCTCCTAAAATATGTATGTGTATTTGTATTCAACTGTGGGATTTTCAGTTTGAATTATTCCAAATAAGATGTTTTAGTCTGTGGTGACAACATTTTTGATGCCTATAGATTACCAAAATATTTTCCAACCACCACTATCATGGGAATTTAGTCTATGTAAGGTTTGCTTGTATGGATATAATGGTCACTGCTAAAAGATGATCGTGTTTGTTCATGGGATAAGGAGTGAACAACATTCTGGTGTGGACAGGGATCTAACCTAGTTGAATACTGTTCACACAAATTATCAATTGATCAAATATTATCAAGGAAGCAGCCTCTTCACTGTACATCAAGTACATCCTCTCTTTCCCAGTGAAGGCAAGTTAGTGGATCACAATGCAGCACCAGCCCAGGAACATGGAGCTAATTTGGGTAACACGGGTCCAGTATTGAAGACCATTGTGCAAGGAGATAAATAATGCCT
Organism: Eupentacta quinquesemita; assembly: GCA_032360705.1. Classification (NCBI taxonomy): domain Eukaryota; kingdom Metazoa; phylum Echinodermata; class Holothuroidea; order Dendrochirotida; family Sclerodactylidae; genus Eupentacta; species Eupentacta quinquesemita. Next base: position 3,521 of record JAUOBX010220867.1, read on the forward strand.
GAATTAGTTGTAGGTTGATCCCTCCCACTTGGTAAAGAAGGGACGTGCTTTTTATATCAGCGTGATGGTCTGTTGGGCCTGATTATATGAATTGTATATATTGAGACTTGTATTGAGAGTTTGACCTGGCCAAAAAGAGAGGATTAGGTACCACAAATGTCTAATCTACATATCGAGCACGAAGGTTTTTAGACTCTTACCTCTGTTGACCTAATGTGACCTCTGATAAGCAAACATTAATAGGAAAATGTACCATATATGTATAACGGCTGTGATCCTTTGCATTCAATGGTTTCTCTGTCTTCAGCTTCTGCTGACCTGATGGAACTCTTGAACTGACTTGGAATTTTTTCCTGAATTGTGTACTATATATGTACAGCCTACAAGCCAAGAATAAAGCCTGTGCACTATTGTATCTAATAGTTATGCCGTTTTCAAGGTTGTCCGTGTATGATCTTCTATATACTAAGTCAGTGCTTTTCACATATAGATTGATAACTTGGAATAACTCGCAACTGGGGCATCAGAGAAGGGTGGTGTTATTGACTCTATGGATTGCCTCAACACAATGAATCTGGTTGTCACAAAAATAGCACCTGAAGGTCACACGGTCAAAAGGTCAAATGAGGTCAAGAGGTTAACTGAAGTCGGAGTCAGTCACCAGATGCAGTTTACACACACGAACATAACTTTCCATTAGGCCGTCACCATAAAATGTTTCATTGCCAAGATATATAAGGATCGTCCTACTGTGACCTTTGATGGCCTTGACCTGGCACCAAAAACAATAGGATTCTTCCCCACCCATTTCGCCTGCGTGGTCGGATAGATTCATGTTGTCTTCGGCCAGGAATAAAAGAAGGAAAGGGGTAACCTAATATGAACCGAATGAACGTGATCGATGCTTTCGTTCTCTGGATATCGTGTTCACAAGCTTTTCAGTTCTCCCCCTCTCCTGACCATGGACCTGCCCCGAAAACGATAGGGTTCTTCGACTCCACAATTGCAACCAACGTGCTGAATACGAACATGTTTGGTGCTCTCGTTCTTCAGTTATCGAGGTTACAACAGAGTGTCACATACACATACATACATACAAACGCACGCCTGCGTGGTCGCATAGATTCCTGTGCCTTCGACAAGGAATGAAAAAAAAGAAAGGAGTTAGGAAGGGAGTATGATCAAGACAAGCATGTTTAGAATCATTTGTTTCCATTGATCCACCCGTGCGGAACTCAACAGGATTCCGATTGGGATATTATCGCCAAGCTAGCAGTCCAAGGGCCGGCACGTTTCGTGCAAACTTACGCACAAGTTAACGTTCATTCAGGCGATTCAACCCTAAATCCGGCCAATAATGCATTTACACATGAATATGAAACGTATTAATGGTAACGAATTTCAATGGATGTGCTTCCCCCACAAGACTGGAAAGCAATATAGCAGCAGAGCTCCATTTTGCAATCTTCTGACATTATTTGGAAATTGACCAAGTCAACGTAAAGTATTTGATCAATGAGCATGACGCAACTAAATTAGCCTATCCTGTATATACACATAAGCTATGGTATATAATTTAGCTGCGTGGCTTGGCTTCTCATCGACTTCGTATGTGTACTATACCATCATATAAATTGTTCGTTGTCGTGATTATAGCTCAACGCCTCCCTGACATGCGCACTGGGAGTAATAATTCTGCAATTAAACTGCCATTAGCGTCTCCTATTGGCAGATTAAATCCGACGTAGGCACAATTGACTCTCACAATTGAGCGCGATTCTATTCGCGTCGGAGAAGTTTCTCTCATTTTGTTCTGCGTGCTGTTTGTTCACGTTTGCCTCCGACAATGAGAGGAGAAATTTAGTTAGGTGTGGCAGAGGAAATGTTTACTGCAGAGAACAACTTGTGGATATGCGTTAGGGAATATTTATCAACCATATATAGTTAGTTGTTGCCGTTGTTCTTGGAAGATTGACTTCTCCAATTTCAACTCCCAGCGGATGAGTGGAATTTAGATATTTACATCGTGAGTATTCCAAACAATTTTTATTATTTACTGACAGAGTGCAGGTTAATAAGCATTTTAAGTTAAATATTCCATGTCTACGCAATTTGCACTCCGCAGCATCAAAAATATTATCCAGTTCAAAATCCAAAATCGTGCTATCTTTTCCAGGCTATTGTATTTCGTAAATACATATTCATTCACTAAAGAATATTTTTAGAAGAAAAAGGGAATTAGATTGCTAGTCTCATGGGGGAATGCGCTAGATCTGTGTCATTAAATGGAAATCACCTTACGTATTAGTTAACGCATGATGTTCCAAACTCGCGCACTTCATCGCCCGCGTCCCATATATGCCTACCATTTTATGGTTAGTTCGGGAATATTGGGGATCAGCTATCATTCAATAATATTCCATGACAGTGTCGTAAGTTGGTCATATTCTCAATCGCTTTTAGGATAGTAAATCGGTACCACTAATTCGGAATATTGGCCTCCTTACGAAGGCTTCCTCAATAGGGTCATCGTAACAATCCAAACGCTGTATATCCTCGCAGAATAAACAATTCAAAATGGCAAAATGGCGATAAATCGCAATTTTCCTGATACATTCAACATGTGATATTTAGTTCCACTGCGGTAGCTGTTAAGCACAATTCAGGCTGGGTTAAACATAGTAATAATTGTAATATCATCAGCAAATGTGGTCGATATTTCCAGAATGCTCTATCCATTTCCGTGTAAATTCGAACAATTTGTCCGAGGTAATATGGTTACGTTCCACAAATATATATGGGTGTTTAAAAATTATAGGAGATATATTATTCCTACAATATCCTATATGATAACGGAAATTCTGACTTTAGAACCTACTCGCGGGTAACGCCCCAAACCTCAAAAAGTCGTCATGACAATAATGACGTCATCATTCCTTTAGTGTAGTTCACATGATCAATTTAGGATCCGCTTTGTCGGAGTGCGAGGTTCAGGGCAGTAACAAATCCTGCCGTTATTTGTATGAAGGCATCGCCATTTCATTCTTTGTTTGGTTCAATTTTTTTCCTCATATTGCTAAGACTATTCGAGGAAAGCAGACGTGCTACAACCACAATTGCAACCTACTATTGGGATTATCACCATGCCGTTTTGCATCATATATGTGATCGGACTCAATCGTCAAAATCCTAAACTGTTGTTTTTACCGTTTATGATCATCTTGTCAGCATTCAGGATATAACAAAATGTTGTTATTTTTCGAAAGGAAACCTTGGGTTCTCCGGGAATCTCAATAAAAAAGACGATAAACTTCTAATGTTATATTCATAGAGTGGGATTTGGGAGATTTGGCATGTACATACTGTTAGCGCGAACATACATATTGTGAGTCTAATTGCAATTAGCACCACGTAGGCTATGACATCTCCCCATGTTTCATGCGGAAGTGGGAACTATCATTTTATTTATGATATTAGGCATAGCTTCCCACTTTATGATGGCTTCCCTCAATATGGTCATCGTAACAATTCAAACGCTGTATATCTTTTCAGAATAAACAATCAAAAATGGCAATGTCGTTAAATCGCAATTTTCCTGACACATTCAACATGCAATATTCGGGTCAACTGCGGTAGCTGTTGAGCACAATTCAGGTTGGGGTAAACATAGTAATAATTGTATAATATCATCAGCAAATGTGGTCAATATTTCCATAATGCTCTATCCATTTTCGTGTAAATTTGACCAATATTTCCGAGGTAATATGGTTACGTTCCACAAATATATATGGGTGTTTGAAAAAATTATAGGAGATATATTATCCCCACAAAATTCTGACGCGCCATGATAATGGATATTCTGACTTTAGAACCTACTCGCGGGTAACGCTCCACACCTCAAGAAGTACGAATCACCCGTCGTCAAGACAATAATGACGTAATCATTTCTTTAGTGTAGTTTACATGATCTATTTAGCATCCACTTTGTCGGAGTGCGAGGTTCAGGGCAGTAACAAATCATGCCGTTATTTGTATGAGGCATCGCCATTTCATTCTTTGTTTGGTCTCATTTTTTCCTCACATTGCTAAGACTATTCGGGTAAATCAGACGTGCTACAACCACAATTGCAACCTACTCTTCGGATTGTCATTATGCCGTTTTGCATCATATATGTGATCGGACTCATTCGTCAAAATCTTAAATTGTTATTTTTGCTGTTTATTATCTTCTTGTCAGCATTCAGGATATAACAAAATGTTGCTATTTTTCGAAAGAACACTTTGTGTTTTCCATGAATCTCATTAAGAAAGACGATAAACTTAAGCCAAATGAATTGACATTAGCAAGTGATGTCGTCGAAGGTCGTATTATACTCCGTTTAATTTTATATTCATGGAGTGGGATTTGAGGGATGTGGCGTGGACAGAACTGTTAGCGCGAAATAGTGTAGGATCTAGGATCTAGGATATGAGGCATAGCTTCCCACTGAAATTTCAACTGATGAGCAACCAAACGAGGGACTTATGGAATGACGTTTGTGGAAGATAACAGCAGGTGTGTTTTTTGTTTACATTCCATAAATAAACCTGTACAGTACAGCACATGGAAACCGTGGTTCTCTATAACAGAGTGTCACACATACACAATGATTGTCTTCTCTGCAAATCAGCCAGGCAATTAAAATATTCTTTCATTTGCGTATGAGTTTATCATTAATCGAGCAGTGGAAGTTCGAGCGGTTGTAACCTAAGAGTGCGTGAGGGTGGACGATGTGGACGGATTGTTGAAAGAGGATATATCCCCTATTTTGACTAAATCGCCACCAAATCAATTGTAGCGATTTCATATAACCTTCATGTGACACACTACCGTCAGCAGGCAAGGTGGGGAGTACCGTATATATATATATATATATCTAGTATAGTTGCTAACTTCTGTATCGTTCTGCCTATGTACATTTGTGCCTGTTAAGTATTTTAACCGATGTGGAAATATTTCGGTTGAAGGCAAACTTGTCATCTCTCAGGAATGCAAGATTTTGTTATGCCCTTACCATTGTTCCTCTTTTCACAGACAGTTGTGTTAAGAGTCGAATTGATGACTGACCGTGTAGGTAGAGTTGACTGATTACTGTACCTGCACGATTGGAAATCAAGTTATAAGAGTACATTTCAAAAATACTGATAGCGGGTATAGTGACGTCCGTGGGTGCGAACGACCGAGAGACCTTAATGTGTGTTATAAGCTTGTTTGTTTTACCGAAACGGGATTCAGTCAATGACATTCCTTTCTCAAATGAAAAAAAACCCACGCAGTCATAACATTGCTCCCAAAATGACGAAACTGTGTGGAATAAAAATATTACAAAGTTAAAGCATCTAAAGATATGACACTAGTGAACTCTGTGAAGTCTCTTACTGTTCAATTGTTCCTTTTCCTTATCGTTAATTATTGTATATATAATCGATCACAGAGCAACATGGAGTGACTTTTATAAAATTGAAAGGAAAGAAGAAAATTTATCCGTAAATATTTCGGCATGTCCGCTATTGCGACTACGAGATACCCACGATTGAGTGTTCAATTGGACATGTTTCGTTCCCCAAAATTACGGAGGGTCGCATGGTCTTATACCCATGAGAAAGTTGGCCACGAATGGAACTGTTACTTCAATTACCATTGGAAAATGCAGCTCAATATCTGCGTCGTTCAACGGCAAGTCACTGAATTTCAGTGAACGCTGCCTGTACCAATTTCAGTTTAAAAGTGCACCCTATTATTGTACTTGGACATGTGTTGGTAATGATACCACTATGCACACAGCCTATCAAGATACCTAATACACATTCTTTACAATTTCATTACAATTAATGACAGCAATAATTTTTCGAATGAATAAATCCTGACAAAATTGCCTGATGAGTTTACTAGTGTTAGTGAGTTTCCTATGCGTTAAGATCATGAACTTCAAACAATAATCAGCAGAACGAATATGAAAATGATGTCTAATAGTGCTCTGACGTGTTAACATATTCATATATTGCCCTTCCAGAATTCTCTACTGGCAGATTAGATATGATATTATCTAGGATGAAAACTATGAATACAAAAGAACACCAATATAGGGGTGCATTCCGTGCATCCAAATAGTATTTTAGCATATGCAAAGTACCCATACGAGTAAACGCGTGCATATAATTTAGGGCATTTAATGAAGACCTGCAGGCCTGTAATCCATACAGCGTACCAAAGTTCAATCACAGATAAACGTGTACATATGAATCAGTACATCCGACAGTTGTGATTCCTACAGGATTCCAACTTGTAACGACAGATAACACGTATATGCTGACATAACTCGTGAGAGTTCTTTAGTTCAGTTGAGTTAGTATTACGCACATAGGTTATCACCTGCTCCCCGTAGGAGGAGCACGGTGATCCCATGTATTTGTGGGTTTCCTCATAGGAACTATAAAAAGTGGACTTGAACAACACCCATATGCATGAAAATCATATTTTTTGCACTTAATATATAATTCCTATTTCTCTCAGTATATCGTTCGCCCTGATTGAAACAAATACTATAGGGTCCACGGAAGTCGTCGAATGAATTTATGAGGCTAATTTGTCTGTTTATGCTATGGATACAAATGTGTGTAGGTTCCTACATCATCCAGTACCCGTAAGTCCAGACATTCCCGACATTCCAACGCGAGGCCGCCAGAGTTTGTCAAACGTTGTGATCTGCGCTTATGAGGTTGGATTGGCAGGTTGGCCAAACTTAAAGTCATTATATCCCCACTTCGGGGATATAATGGGTTTACCTTCGCCGCGTCCGCCGCGTCCGCCGCGTTCGACGCGTACGCCGCGTCCGCCGTGTCCGCCGGAAGATTTTTGCGTTAGCGCAATAACTCTCCAAACTTGGTACACATGTTCGACCCATAGAAATCTCGGATGGGTTCGAAAGTAGGCGTTGCTGCATGACTGCTGCTCTCTATTTTGCATGTTCTATGCGAAAATATCAAGTTGCCCGATTTACATGAAACTTGGGGGATGTGGACTACATTTGGTCCCGGAAAACATGGCAGTAATTTCAAGGTCACCGGAGGTAAAATTTTCGGTTTACCCGCCGGCGGTTGTCTAGTTTAACTCTGGTTTCTGTCATCAGTGTTCAAAGTGTAATTTGTTGTGCATATACCAGCTTGCAACGACCACCAAGTTATTATATTGACTAGAGATGTAGTGTGAGCAGAATCCTGAGGCAATTCTATAATTTTCCGTTGTTGGACACATACTGACTGTTGATTGCAGATCCGTGTCTGACCAACTGGGGTTTTTGGTATTCAACGATAAATTGTGGGAAAGTGTTCAGCGAGCGGTGAAAATCTCACAATGAAAGCTATTTTTACGATGCACCACACTGTGACTGTATTTTATGATCCTGACATTATAAGGTTTTTACGCAAAGCTCGGCTGATGCGGCTGTGTTGCCATAATCTTCATGGGACCGTTGTCATTATCATGTGTGCCCTTTTTCTTGATACGGCCATTCCACCATCGGTCTACATCCTGATGTTATCGATCCAACCCGTTGTCACCCGTCATGGCTTGGCCGTCCCTTCTACTCCTCCGCCAAAGCTCGACAGAAATGCCACAACCTCGCATTGGTGATTTATATAATCCATAGCTTCGACAGAAATATGAAGTTGGCTGTTTTAGGACGATATCAGACGCGGCTCCTCGTAATTCACAATCTGAGTGTAGTTACTTGATACGAATTTGTTGGCTCACCGAAAGAAAACTTCGTCTCCAGGTTTATGAAGACACATCAGGTAATTGAGCTCGAACAATCACGTGCCTGTTTCTAAATAGCAGTGTTCATTCAAACGAGATAATCAGTACGGCCACCCAAAAGTACAGATAACCTCAACAGTCCCTTTCTCGCATCATTACGTCACATAAAAATCACTCTTTTCTACTTTAAAGAGGAAGTGTTACGACAATTTGGATATATAGGTCTATTTTACTGCAAGTGAACGATCTGTGAACGATAAATCACCGCGATATATGGAGTTCAACAGGACGCATGTTAGTACTTTGTATTCATCAAATGACTAGTTCACAAACATGGGCGTTATAATAATAAGGATAACTGAAATTTGATCCCCCTCAAATATATCCTTTACGTTGCAACCTACATATAGGCGATTTGTTCAGTCA
>JAUOBX010220978.1:0-16560 GCA_032360705.1 Eupentacta quinquesemita
TGTCAGTAAAATTCGGGGTATACGAGTAACGTAATATTATGTGCCTTTAGGTGACTATTCAATGAGCATAAACATCGCATATTAACTGAATGCTTCGGTCTCTGAGAGCTGGATTAGGGTGCTGACAACTCGGAACAAGGATTCCAGACCAAAGTAGTCTGTGTTCGAATATCCCGGTAATGCTATATACATTACAGGCTCATTATAAGTTGATCACCTTCATCAGCAATATCTTATAAATGCTATTCTTAGATGAAGTATAAAATGACTCTCCCTTCCACGCATTGGGCCTACACATGCTTCCGCAGTATAGCCACTGATCTCCAATATGTTGTTTGCGAAATACAAGATCTCCCCTCTAAAAGAAAAGAATGATGGATGACGACCGCGAACATACGCAAGATTCAATATTCTTCATTGGTAGTACTGTGAGAATATTAAATGGCCATAAGACTCACATCATGGGCAGCAAGTGATTAAATCAATCCTTTATCAACCTATGATAGAGGTAATACGTCCTCTGGTTGGAGCTATACGAATCTGTATATATTTACAAGTGTATATATTTTCCAGGGTACAGTTAACACGTAGCGTTGGAATGTAATGTGATGACTTCCAACGAGACCATGCTTCACATATAGCACCGAATGAGCATGATGTAATTATAAAAAATAATCAATCAATCCAGCGCCATTTTATGATTGCAGTTACCTGTTCATGGTACGAACTTAGTAACACATCTTGTTCTAATGCGTTTCGCTTGTCAATGGAGAAATGTATATATCTTAAAAGGAGGAAGATTTATTGCCCCTAGGGCGGCGTACAATGAATTGCTCGCTCCACGCAGATTGACGAGTTATATATTCATGGGCATCATCCGTGACAACGTGTTTTATTAGTTCCATCCTCCGTCTATTGTGGTGAAATGAAATGCAAAACAGGCGGAATAGTAACAATTTAAACTATTCACACGGAAAATATAATTATCCATTTGTTATAACGCAAAACTTGTTCCCAAACAAATTATTCAGTGTCGGGTCCAATGTTGTTAATCCATCCAGTTAACTTTTATAGCGTAGTCAGTGAATAAATTGGTATTACACTTACACATGTACTTTCACCCATCTCAAACAAGTGTCTCCAAGTAGTTTTGCTGAATGCTTTTATTTCTCCATTCGTTTCTAAGAATGGAGATAACACTTGCGTCCCAACATTTCATCGGCAATCCATAATATGCGATAGAAATATTCATCACTGTCGTGTATAAAATAACACCACCTATCTGGTAGGAGGCTAGCAACTCGATTGGTAGAAAGTGGACGCTTTGCATACGTGATAGCGATCCTCGTTCGTAATTTAAATGAACGAAAATGGCAATGTATTTCTCAGTTTTTCTTTCAATTATGACCGTGGCCACACGGGATCTCTGAGGAATAAACCAATTGAGATATTTATCAATCTAGCAGTGATTTTGTCCTCCCGTGCCAAAGCGGAGAGAGCAAAAAAGCAATTACGAATGCCCCACAGTCTAGTAGTATGGATTACATGTATCAACTTTCGTTATGCCCTAGATTGACTTGTATCTTGCTCTTGCGTATTTTGAGCATGTTCGTATTGTTGAGGTTCCATTAATTGTCTTACTCTTGGAGAAACGTACATTTTATTTGTTCACTGATAATACTCTTATTAATGGGAAGCGATCCTTGTGGGAAGGGGAAGGGCGACATTCCATTTTCATACAGTAACTTCGGAAACGGGGGAATTCTCTTCCAATATTTTTACGAAATCATCGCTCTTACTCTCATTAATGATGGCAACTTGTGGAGTGAGGTAACCTGAGCGGATAGAGCGTCAAGCTGGTGTGTCAAGGTGTTCCATCCGGATGACTCACAAAAAGAGTAAGGTGATCTGAATGCTGCCGTCTGCGTGTCATAGCTCCCTTCACATTGAGGTAACGCCACAGAGGCACAGGGTTCGCAGCTGACGAGAGTTCTGTATCCAGGTATGCACCCTTGTCGGCTTATATGGGATCCCTACCTGTGTTCGGCAAGTAAACAATAACATGAACACCGAGCTATCTATATCTCAGGAGGTATTTGATAACTAGCTAGGGATACACTGATAGTTTTAACAATAATAATCAGATTAGCTATTTTGGGAATGATGTTGTACATGACACTCTCTTACCTGTGAAGGAAAACCGGGTACACTCGTCAAATATGAACATGCTCGTCTCCGCACGACGAAGGTCAGACATTACATGTGACATTTAGGATATGATTACTCTAGGCTGGTCTAAGTATGTGAGGATGAATTGCCTCAGTGTTGAGGGAGTAGTCTCTGTCATCTCCATCAGAGTACAAGAGTAACACCATGTGGTTGTCACCATAGTCTTATTTACTCCGTCTTTTAGAACCTCCTTGACATAGGACTAGCTGCAGTATTTGGTGTGCAATAAAATATTCGAGGTAGACACATAGTGTACTTCTGGTGATTGCTGATATTCGAGCTGGGGATAATGTTGCTATGATTGATAAACTACTATACTACTATATTTATATTGTTCATACTATAAATGTGTCCTGCTAGTTGATTATGACTCGTAACATGCCATCAAAATATAGATAGGGTCAATTCTATGTTATGTAGATTTTTTTCGAATTTTGTGTGTTCCAACCAGTACGGGGGACAGGAATTTCATGGCTCATGCCGTTGACTCACAGTCAAATAGCAATGGAAGATTCGTCAAAAAATGAGGATAACGATAAATACAACAATTATATGAGGCCATTATGGAATAACGGGTACGATTCAGTGAATTGGATTACAAACCAATAAATCAATATATTTAAAGATGTGAAGCCGCCTCAACGAAACCCCTTCGGATGATCGACGCTTCTGTTATAATGGAAGGGTCTTTCAAAAGAACGATCGTTCCACGGTATATCGGGACGTATTTTGCCTTGAGTTCATCATAGTAACGATATACTGTATTCGATACCGAACAAATTCGATTGCTAGGATGCAGGTTACGTGAACAATGACGACTCAGATTTGATGTTGTCATCGATGAATATTGTGAGACGATCCACCATCTTCAGTTATCAGTTATAAGGCTACACATCAAACAGATGTACAGATGAAAACGCAAGTGACAGGATATTCTATTGTCATCTAGAAACATAGGTTACATGTCCAAACACAGTGATATCAGTGATCTTTGAACATTATTACGTCATCTGAAAGTACCCAAAAAGTAAGCATAAAAAAGACAATTACCTCGTCGTTGAGGGATTGTTACAATAATATGTCCCTCATTACAGCAGCTACTTTCCTGGTAATTTTGGTAGCAAGATAATTATATACAACAATAGAGAAACAGCTTAGCCTAACAATTGTGTTCCTTAGACGTTCAGCTGGTCCGATTCCGGACCTACATTACCAAACAAAATTGAATCCCCACAATAGTGCGGGAAATTTGAAGAAGTTCACAATGAGATGTTCTTGAAATGTTGAAGGATTTTGATGTCAGCAGAGGACTCTTGCATGCTAAATGACCGTTACAACTTTCTGTTTTAATTGCACTTAGAGGCATCGTCGCTCTGAACGTAAATTGATCTGGGTGCCCAATCTTACACTAATAATACACTTACACTAGTAATAGGTATAGGCTTCTTGGTTAGAATAAATGCCTGGATAATTCAGAAGCTATGCGGGTAATACAGTTAGTGTACAAGTGAGTGGAGAGAGGAATTCTATGCTGGTTCGCACATTATGTATAGGCCTGCTACGAATTGACGTACGGATTCACCAAACCGCATGTCATAACCAACTCATAAAGAATTCCGACAATTCGTTCGTCTGTATATATATATTTTAAAACAAACATGCGATATTGGATCAGTCACAATAAATCAAATGGAGTGAACATCAAAACAAACGAATATTTCCTCATTTTTTCGATAAAGCATGCAATACTGGTATGTACGGATGTGTATAGATTGCGTGCAGAGTTCTCCGAGTGCAAGCTGTAAAGGGAAGGTACTGCTAATATATGATTATGATAATTCATATGAAACAATTATTCCCTCAAGAAAACAATCCTCATTGGTATCTTACATATTTAAGTTTCTGACTATGCCGTATATTATTATACTGTTTTTTATTACAACAAATATAGCACCACCATGCAGAGACAGTAATTGGGAGAACTGTGTACAACTTCAATAATCGAGCAGTAATTGCAGCAAAGCGATCCGAACAACTAATCCCAGGGAAACTCGAAATATACCACCCAATAATATTCCCGAACGGCAGGACTGAAACGATGGAATAACGGGAGGAAATCGAGTCATATCCGGAGTTGGAAATATGAGTGCTGTGGAATACCAGCGCCGGAGTGGTACCAGTCGTGATCGGGTTACAAGGATTCCCTGCATATGACCTGAGAAAGACTCTAGGTGAGAGAGTTTCGGAAAATATGATGGAAAATAATAATGACGATAATGATATTGATAATAATATTATTAAGAAGAATCACCACATCACTAAGTATTTTAGGGATGATTCCGTGGGTTTCCAGTGGCTGAGTACTTCAATTCAGCTAACCACTCCAATTAGCAGGTTTAGGAATGATTCAATTGTATCCCTCCTATGGTGATCAAGTGATGGTTTATTGATTCATGAATATTGTTGTAGTTTATTTGTAGCGTATAATAGGTCGCAGGAAATCACTAATCAAACACTCAAGAGACACTTTTGAGTGTTGACAGAGATGAATGAAAGTAATAATGATAATAATAATACACTCGACGATGAGCCGTTATTATGTAGAATTACACAGCAAGTTACAATTTGTTACCCATGACAAAAGGCAACTCCAACGAAATATGACAGTTCAAAAAGGCCCGAAGCGACATTTTTGTCGGGATGTCCTTGTCTCTTCCAGATGACGTAGTCTTCATGAGTATGCCCATTTGCAATCGTGGCCTATCATCGTGGTAATCGTATTATTTGTCAAATGTCCTCCGAGTAATTGGATGATGAATGAGAAACGTCGTGGCAGTGTGTCTGTCATCCAGTTACTCAACTTCAGAACCAACATTGATCCATTATGAATGCGGATATCTTGTTTTTCGTTAATTAATTGATGTAAACGCTTTGGATTTGACTTGTGTTCCGTAAATGTATTTACTTAATCCATCATTTTCTGAAATACATATCGCGAGGTAAATCAAGTAATCGCAAACATGACCCAAAACGTTTTCTTACTATTTTTTGCTGCGTGATCCCACCAGTCGTAATGGCATTAATATGTCTTTTATTGTCGAAAGATTCTTCCTGCGCTACCCTTGGTGTAGATACATCCATCCTGACAATGAGGTACAGAGCGAAGCCGCCTATTATTAGCCCCTCCTGATCAAATCCACATCAGTGATGCGAACTCAGGCAGCAGAGCGGACTCGAAATACTATCACTAAAATTCAGCCCGTTCATTAGGATGTAACGACAGATAAAGGAACATACTGCGCTGACTAGCTGATTGTAACATTGATAACACCCAATCATCACACAATCGTACCTCCAATATCATTGAGATTATAATCATTATGAGAACACTCCCCTTCAGGCTCTTCCTCCTAAGAAACATACAATTTCCTAAATCTTGGACAGCAATGGTTGCTATTTTCTTGCGGAATATTTTCGTCAAGCTGGCAGAGTGAAAACTGACACACACTGTACACATGGGTAGGAAAACCAATGCCTCAAATCGAGTCCAACTATATAGGCAGATGCTATGGTTTCACACCCGGCGTTATTGATAACCTGCAAAGAAACTAAATACGATCTGCGCCTGATTGGCTGCGACTATTCGGGGCTGCTGGAGTGCATGTAAAGTAATATATTTGGGTCGATTTGACCGGTTATTATTAGGATGGTGCTATATAGTCACATTCATTACTTTAGTCGCAGCGTTCAAGAAAAACCTCAAGACCCACCTCTCCACTGTGTCTTTTGTATAATTTTAAGCTCGTAACCTACCTGTATCTATAGTATCGTATAGTTTCCGCAGCTGTTTTCTAAAGTTTGTAGAGCGCCATTGATGACTCCCTGTAAAAATGAGCGCTTTATCAAGGGTTTATACTTATACTCAGACTTGAGCACGAATTATTAATATTATTGTTTCTACTTTGTAGACAGACCCAGTGTTACAGCCCGTATATTCAAAGTTTCGATAGAGCATCATGATACTATTTGGACAGTAAAGGTCTGCGTTAAACGGTTTTCCTAATATTGAAGGTACAATATATAACTAATTATTGTGACATGTGTGGGTTTGGAGGGCCTTACTGCACACATTGATGATGCAGATTACTCAAAAAGCGTATAACTCATCGTTTGGTTCCAGTTCTTATTCTGTCGCTGGTACTGGCTGACCTTCCGGGGTCCTATTACCAGCCAATTTGGCATTGCTCAGCTGGAGCTTTGTTCACACTGAGTGAACAACGAGTAACCAAACACGACTAGCCATGACCCCACTGATTGATGCGTGCTAATAAAATCGATAAAATACAAGTCAGTTATTAGGTCAACGCTAATTGGAATGATGCTATGCTTGAACCGGAATACGTTCCTTCATATGCTATATACACAACCACCAGGACTCGCAATTTTGATATTAATAAAACTATCGGGTAATAATGCTTATCACTGCTCACAGTCAGTAACTACATTTAATTTCACGGTCACTCTTTCGCTCCAAATATTCACGGCAGATTCAGCATCGAAGGTACGTTTCCCAACTTTCTGGGTAAACAGGTTTACCCATCTCAGTTCCGCTTGCCGCCAAGACATGTCACATTGTACAACAGACGTTTCTCCGATGTTCTTAGAATGAACAAACTACACCGACGGATCGTTCGTTCAAGGTGGACAATTACAACGCGTAACAATGTGACCTGATGTCGCAAACAGCAAAGGGGAATATCTTCCCTATAAAGCACTCCTACACGTTCGAAAATTGTCCTCCACAAAACAGCGATTTCGACATTGATACCGCACTCCTCATTCGCAAATATGGAATCCGACCTCAAGTCCTAATACGGATAATTATCATGCAGTCATGAAACAGTTAGTTACTGCTGTAAACTTCCGTAAAGTGAAGTGTCAATTTCTACCTCAAGGACTGACTTGCAGATCAGCCGTATTATTAATTAAAGTTGATGCCAAGTTTCATTTGGAGTTCTGTGCGTAATTACATGCTTCACGCAATGACAACGCCACGCACCACCCGGCCGGCCCTATACACAACCGCGAGTAATATATTAGCTGATAAGCGAGAGCGAAGACAATATATAGGTTTCGGACTGAATTTAACAAAGATAAAAGCATACTATACATCTCAATGAAGGTATAGTGTCTTACTATATCGGTAAATCTAATTAAACAAATACTTCCGGGTGGTCGACTAGCATTTGAAGAATGTTAAAATTGAACCGGACCATGACTATAACGTATGTAGGTAAGTAGGTTAATGAGCACATACTGGCTGCCTGGTTATGTTGACATTACGTATCAAGAATGTATGAGGGACCGTGGTACAGGCGGTATATACGATAATCTTTGAGATGTCACTAGAATGTATGTCAAGGTTTTTTTGTCATGGAGACTAACATATCGATAGGGATGTACGTACAGGGTTCATGGGGTGTAAACCCCTGAACACAAACCATGACGATATTTTTATATTTTTTATCACGGATTTCGATTTCCAAGGTCGATATTACTATTTCTCTATATCCACATTGTCAGGATTTTTTATATATATAATGTTACTGATTCCCAGTGGTGATGTAGGCTATTACAAGTGTTCAGCTTCACTTTCTGATGTTGAGCTGGATGGAATATCTAGCTACGTGTTCGAGCTGAAGTGTTTATCCGAATACTGCAATATCAGAAAATCGCCTGCATGCTGTGAACTTTCATCCGGTCACGGACATTCTCGATCGCAATGATGAAGGTGCAGGTAACGTAGAGGCGACGATTTGCTCATTGCCAACGTCAGAGCTCGCAACCTCCGAATATATTTACCGATATACTTACTCAAATAACGCCTATATCAAGTGATTTGAGCAAATTGCCCCGTGATAGGCCATCTCAGTGAGGGTAATACGCTTAACTATCATTCAGTTTCCTAAATCACAGGTGATCGTATCCAATCTCCACGTTCATAATGATATTCCACACTTTCGCATGTACTAGTGCAGTCCTAGGGATTGAAGTGACGCTTCGTTATCACAGAAAATATATTGATAACCTGCGTATTGAGCTGTTTCGTCCATCCTAAATGTTCTAGTGACGCCACCCCGTAACCAGTACGTCGCCGCGTGAGAAGCTAAATAATGTTGTAAATATCTCAATATGAGGTTGAGGTAGAACCTTGAAATGAACTATATGGTTACTGTATGAGGGATTAATGGTTTATTTGCTACCATAGGAATACACACTCAAAACAATGTGTAAAGTTACTCCAAATAATCGTTCAGATTATATTACCATGGCAATACACTTTCATCATGAGTATGCACATCGAACATCCTTTTGCTGGAGTTTGCACTATATATTACCAGAGATCATCAATAACATTATTTCAAGCAAATTATGTTTCTAAGCGAACATCTGACTGTTAATTATTATTAATATTGTAACGTTTTTCAGCTCCAGCAGCGTCGTGGTATTGGTATTTTGTGGTATTTTGTTAGGTCAAGTACACAAAGCACACGAATGAAACTGTCCAGAAGAACTGATAACGTTTTTCCCTTTATTGACTTTGCTTAAGGTTACTACAGAATATATACAGGATCTCCACAGGAGATATAAATACGGAATATGAGAATGAAGTGTCGATACAGCTACGCGGGAATATAAACGGGCTACTATGACTACGTGGTTTAAGAAAACCTGCCAACAGAACGCCTATCATGCCTATGTTAAACCCAACTGAAACTACACTATATGATGATGAACGTGTGAACTCGCTGAAAACTGTACTAGAAGTATCCTATTCCCTTAAGAAACATGTATTTATATGAAATACTTGAATAATGGCATTAGAGGAGAATATTTCAGTACTACAATGCTAATCTATAACCAGTAATCCCGGACAAAGTATCTCGTATAACAATGACCAAATTATTCCAACACCCTGGAAAGCAGTGAACCAAGTTACAGAAATCAGCCAAATAAGGTAAATGTCAGGTAAACAGCACAAACATAAAAGGTCACGTGAGTACTCATGGAATGAGCCCTGCCCGAACTACAATACAGTAATCACCTTCATAATCTGGCTTACCTCAACAATGATTATGCTTGGCGCCAAAACTAAGCTGATGGCACGGGGAAAAATCGCAACTGCCCAACAGGGCCCTCAACCACTGTACTCCGCATCCGGTAATGCGGAGCACTTCGCACGATCCTGACAGATCGACACGCGCTACAGTATTGATGGTTTCTATTGTTAGGTTGCGGATTGGTTCAGGGATTAGGATTAGCCGAATCGGATCAGTACTTTGTGCGTATCGTCCCACGTATTATTCACAATACGTGTATATTCACGTATTTGATACATGTCTTCGTTCTCAATGTGTGTGCGCATTGGTTGCGGAACCGTTTGCCACAGTCGCTTCGGTTAATCTCACTGCATTTAAATCAAGTTCTGAAGACTACCAATTCACTAAATATTTCAGTTTCTGATTATTGTTTATTTTGGATTATATATAGTTAGTGCCATGTGTTTATGTGATTGTTTCATTTCTCTGTGAAGCGCTTTGAGATATTCGTTATGTAACGCGCTATATAGGTAATTTATATTATTACTAAAATTGGGTTCAACTACCGTTTGGTCATTAACGCTAACGGGATTATAATCAACACTGATCCCTAATTGTAATTCCCGTTAACAGTAGCCAATTACAAATTACTTCACCAAACAGTGCACATCACGTCACGCAGATTACGCAAGAGAATGCACAAAACCCAAATATATCTATGGCATTCGAGGCTATTTTCCGAAATTCACGAGTTTATAGGAGACAAGAAATAAAGTTTCCTTCAGGACAAACGTTCCGATAGAGCATAGTACTAACTTGTCATATATATATATAACACTCACGCTTACACAATAAAAATATCAATAAACAATATAAATTTCACAATTCATACTCTGGATAGTTATATAGTTTTACCAGTTTCAGTCGTTTCAGTTGTGCCATCAGTAGGCTATTTATAATCCCTTACTATGCTAATGATAAATATTGCGAAGTATAGAGAACACAACGAAAATGTATAAAATAAATTATTCGTCATCCACTGCTGTTGTTGGTTGTCTGTTGAGATAAAATGCGCAACGAATAACTTGCTGAAGTAATCGCTATACCAGGGAATATAGTAACTACTAGTATATAAAACGTGTAGTTTACCAAACTTCATTTCTCCCACTAGGTATAAAAAGGGGAGGGAGAGCGGGGTGTTAGCGGTGTGAATGCTCGACCGAGAATGAGCATAGAGCCGCTCTCTATGCGAGAGCAGACAAAAGGTGTTACGTAACCAGCATAATGAGCTGTGCTATTTTCCGATAACGAAAAGAAATTTCACTGTCCTTGAGTAAGTAACATCTGTTGATCACGTGTAACAGTATAACGATATAACATCGCAGTCAGCAAAGGTAGCACAGCACACGGAGTGGAGCGGATTCAAGCGGAACACACCCTCTTCTTGGATTATTCCACCCAACGCTCAATAAAGGTAAGAACCACGCGACAGACAACTGTGCCTTCTCGTTATGCACAATCACTCGCGCATTAGGGTCGTGCTTCGTTCAGTTGTGGCGCTTGATATAATATCAATTCGCACAATAATTAAGAGTATATTCATCAAAAGTGTTCAAATAGAGAATATATTAATGCGCGGTCTCGTTTGCTGCGATTCCCTAGAGTGGACAGAAAGGCTGAAAAATTCCCCCCAGCCAGGCAATTGGGAACTTAATATGTGTTGCATATACCACCAGCAACTCAGGAACGGATGGGTAGCCAGACTGGAATCACAAAGCCTCGTTGTAAGAAAGATATACTTCTATGTTTCCTTTCGAAACGTCTAGCATTTAGAACCGTTTGTCTCTTTTGAGAATTGCTTATGCGGTTCAGCTTACAATCAGACTTAGTTCGGGAGCGAGTCAGTAATGTGATCGCAGTGTTGCGCCTCTACTCTTCCTAATTTCGATCATATTTGAACACTCTTCATGGGTTAGGATTCTTGCAACAGTGAGATTCTTTCCACTGCACATCATCTGAGAAGATATATATGTGTATGCAGTGTTCAGGATTGAAAGACGACAACGGCGGGGTTCTCTAACTCATATAAAAAAAAAGCTACACACCAGACCTCAGCTTGATCCGACCAAACATTATTAATTCATCGAATTACAAGATGTTCTGTTGTTGGCCTCTGCTGAGGCTTGGAGGACCACACCACGCCCTACAGCATGTGTTTTCTACCTCACAGTCACAGAAGAGTTTCTAGAGTGTCATATTCATGGACATTTCACCCGCAATAAATCAATAAACTTGATATACTTCAAGACTTCAATTTTATCGTATGTTTATCCATATATATATTACCTCAGATTATGAAGTAGCCTGGCTAGCTCATGACTGTTATTATACGTTCTATATACGCAGCCACAGCAATAGACGCAGTCACAGCAATACATACCGCTGGGGATTTACTTGTTGATTGCTTACCCATGGTCCACTGGTCGCAACGCTTGAATGGGTAGAACCCCAGCGAGGCACATCAATCAAACCTGACATATATTGATAATATTGAATAATTCAATCCCCAGCAGACAGAGCCATGCACCTTAATATAATATTAGTCACCAGTACGACCAGGATCAACCCATAAAAAATCCTCAAACTTCACAACAGTATCAGTATCAACGTTCAATTACACAGCTAGACTTTCTAGAATACTTGTTTTCGATTCAATGTTTCAATTCTGATATGATACGAAACCGAAATATGACAAAATAGTTCATATGACGTATAAACACGTGATGCACATCGGATACAATGTGTCCCCTTATCGGCTGCATGCTTTGTATGATACTCGTTGTTCTCTCTCGTTAGGGCTGCATACTAGTTCAGCGATTTGAATTAGCGTTAAGTTTCAGTAGTGAATTATGGAATCATGAAAAAATGAACATGGAAGCATAAGTATAAAGTGAGTATAGAGATACAGAAGTGATTCAATAAATCCAGTTTTCATAATACAATATGAACAAATAATAATGATGAAAAATGAAAGTGAAAAATTTACATTCTTCCGTAATGGGATTCATAATGTAATGAATGGGCTCGAAATGTGAAGCAGCAAAGAAAAATATATACAGATAAACATGGTTATGAACTATTGAGGTGTGTTTTCAAAAACATACTGAAACCAGCAACTGATAAAGTGTTCCAGCGGCTATATAGAAGAAACAGGGTTCCGATTCTCATCATTCATGCAATGTTCTGACTACATGCACGAATCTCACTTCATATAATATGCTGCCACAGACAATTGGGCAATCTCCGGGGATTAGGGAGCCGCTTCCTGCATCATAAGCAGGGGGAAGCCATCCTGTGGATTCTTCTTTCAGTTTGCAGCATTCAGTCTTAATTGGTAGTATACTTATACTCCTTGTGCTAATTGTTACAATGATTACATGTTATACGCAACATCCGATCACACATAGCACAAGTTATATTTATTGACAAGATATTTAATATATAGGACGCTCGTTGCTAGGTTTATGCATAGAATCAATCACCAATTACTTCAAACTTCAAACATACCGCATTCATATAGTAGGACACCATCCAGGAGTATTTACGATAGCCTTAGCTGACTATTTACTCGAAGAATCGGTTCGGTACAAATTTACAGTGAACCTTATAGCGACACACGCATCGCCGAGGAATCGAACAAGAAAGAACTATGTATCATAGACGAATACTATAGAGTAGCTCGGAAATTATATACGTTATACTACAGAAACGTCACACATTATTGCGCAATCAGTATACGGACCAAACAGTGTGCAGATAGTTATATATTATTAGCCGAACTATGTTCAGTTCTGTGGTTCTCCCAAGTCAGCTTTGAATGTAGAAGAATATACAGGTTCAAAAAGGATCCCCTCTGTAACAAAATTTAGGAAGTTTTGAGGAATACGTTTTGTATGTCCCTTTCCTGCCGGCATAACTGCTCGAGTTGTTTGTGTTTTGTTATAACTTACTCGCGGAGGGCGGCGGAGCTATAGCACAGTCATACCCGATGAAGATATCTCGTTCAACCGGCCTCAATTCAATCAGTAAAATAGCTCAACCTGATCACAAGTTGCCTTTATCGACTTGAGCCCTAGTGGTGATGGGAACGTACATCAATTGTGTGCAGGTAGTTACTGCGATTACTCCGTAAATCGTCGTAGGTCGCTTCAGAAAGAACTATGTATCATAGACGAATACTATGAAGTAGTCCGGAAATTATATACGTTATAATACAGAAACGTCACACATTATTGCGCAATCAGTATACGGACCAAACAGTGTACAGATAGTTATATAATATTAGCCGGAATATGTTCAGTATTGTGGTTCTCCCAAGTCAACTTTGAACATAGAAGAATGTATATTTTCAAAAAGGATCACCTCTGGAACTCAATTTAGTAAATTTTTGAGGAATACGTTTTGTATGTCCCTTTCCTGCATAACTGCTCATTACTGAATCATGTAATATATTGTCTACGTGGCCTGCATTTCATAGACAGTAAAATGTTTTACTCATAGTATGTCTGCTTGATATGAAGGAAAAGATGTGTTATTGTCAAGTATCGGTATTCGAGATGAGGAATCTATTGTATTGTATTAATTTTCTCTCTGTTATTGTCATTATCATAAGAGGACAATATGTAAACCAATAGATATACACATATATCGTACAGCCCATTATTGGATCCCGTCCTTTCGCTCATTGAGGGCTAAGTAGCTGGACATAGATTTATTGATCAGGCGTTAGTACCTGTTGGGAAGTGGATTGAAGGGGAAACAGCCTGCTGTGATGTTTACAATAACTGACGCGAACAGGTTACAACCACTTAGTAAAATTAATTCGAATCAATCCCGTCGTCACCGGGGACATCATTGGGGAACACATGACTGCTGTAGCTTACTCATACGGAATTATGCGTTCTTCATGGGATACAGGTAAGATCGCGTTCTGTGTTATAGATTGTCCAAGTTCTTTGCCATGTCCGCAATTTATACTATTGTTTGATACTTTGGTTGCCAGCTCTGCTTTGGGCAATGAGCGCTTTTGCAGATATTTAGAGTGTGCATTATTATTATTATTATTATTATCATTATTATTATTTCTATTATTCTTATTATTATTATTATTTATGAAACCTTCATATGATACGTCATAGTATTAAATCACAAATTCACCGCAGACAACAGAGTACTCCTTTCTCGATGTTATGATTATATTGTTTAAGTACATCTTCATTCTTGGTGACCTCATGATCAACATTCATCAACGCGGTCACAGGTGAGGGCTCGCCGAAGGTATTCGGGAAAATATTTGTTAAACTACACAATGAAGAATGGGACTTGGTGAAAGTGGATGATATGCAATTCGGCTCCATGCCAAAAGAAGGAACTACAGATGCCGTGTGGCAAGGGAATGGCAAGAGGAAAACCGAGCATAGGAGGAGAAGCTATACATGTGCTTTGTTGACTTGGAGAAGGCCTTTGATCAGGTACTTTGAATGGTGATGGAGTGGGCCATGAGAAAGAGGGGTTTTCCCGAAGTGTTGGTGGCAGCAGTGATGAGCTCATATGAAGACGTGAAGACGAGAGTCAGGGTTGGTTCAGAGTTGTCAAATAGTTTCGAGGTGAAGGTTGGGGTACACCAAGGATCTGTGCTGTCACCACTGCTGTTTGCAATCGTGGTCGACGTGATAACGGAGGATGCGAGAGAGACGGTCTATTGAGTGAAATGCTTTATGCTGACGACCTATAGTCCTGATGAGCGAGTCGATGGAGGGCTTGAAAGAGGAGTTTGGGAGGTGGAAGAAGGCGTTCGAAAGAAAGAGTCTGAAGGGTAATCTCGGGAAGACTAAGGTGAGTGGGCATGACGCGGAAATGCCAGTAAGTAAGGTGGACCCATGTGGTGTATGAGGAAGAGAGTTATGGCGAACTCGGTGTTGTGTACAAGATTCATGGTAGCTGTGCGAAAGTGAAGAGGGTGACGTCAGCCTAGCGAGGGACTTTGTTTGTGGGAGATGCCAGAACCAACTTGGAGAGGAGTGGAGCCAGCTTAGGAGTTATGCGAGGACATAGAAACAGTAAATGAGTTTGTCATTCAGGGGACAAAGTGATTGCGAGTGACGGTGAGGCTGCGGTGACAGCTAGAGCGCAGTTTGGATGGGTGGAGTTCAAGGAGTGTGGAGAGCTGCGCCATGGAAGAAGGTTTCCCTTGAAGTTGAAAAGGAATCTTATCGTCGCTGCGTGAGACCTGCAATGCTGTATGGGAGTGAGATTGGTGCTTGATAGAAAGGGAGTTGGCAATTCTGAGAAGGGCAGAGCGAGCGATGATGAGAACTCACAGCAGCGTGAAACTCACAGACAGAAAGAGGGCTGAGGATCTGAAGGGAATGCTTGATCTGGAGGGCCTGTTGACCAGTTGGCAAAGGCAAACGGAGTGTGATGGTATGGTCATGTATTGAGGAGGGATAATGATCATGTACTGAGGAAAACCCCGGAGTTCCAGGTGACTGGAGCAAGGAAGCGAGGACGGCCGAAGATGACTTAGAAGAGGCGGGTGGAGCCTGTGGAGGAGGAAACGCAGAGGGTTGGATTGAGGAAAGAGGATGCCACAAATCGACTAAGATGGCGAGATGGTGTGAGAGACGTTGCTGGTAGAGTAAGGCGAATCCGACCACCTCTGTAATCGGCGA
Source organism: Eupentacta quinquesemita (assembly GCA_032360705.1). Lineage (NCBI taxonomy): Eukaryota > Metazoa > Echinodermata > Holothuroidea > Dendrochirotida > Sclerodactylidae > Eupentacta > Eupentacta quinquesemita. The sequence continues at coordinate 16,061 of JAUOBX010220978.1, forward strand.
AAAAACGGATTAAAACTGGGAGAAGAAGAAAAGAAGACATACTACATGCGGATCTCGCGAACAGGTTACAGCCACTTAGTAACATTAATCGAATCGATCTCGTCGTCACTGGTGGACATCGGGGTTAGCTCACTCATACGGAATTAGGCGTTCATCGGATGGAACCAATAATTACAGATAAGATCGGGCTTTTTGTTATAAATTGTTCTATTATCTGCAATTTATATCATTGTTTGATACTCTGGCTGCAAACTCTGCTTCGAGCAATGAGCGCTTTCGCAGATATTTGAACAGTTCGTGTGCACAATTATTATCATCATTGTTATTATTAGTTTCGGAACTTTCATTTGATACGTCACAGTATTAAATCACAAATTCACTGCGGTGAACAGAGTACTTCGTCGCGGAAATGGAAACATATTCGAAATTATGGAAATAATGTTCCAGTACATCCTTGTTCTTGATAACCAATTGGAGACGCTTGTAAACTTAAAATAAAC
>JAUOBX010220979.1:0-11741 GCA_032360705.1 Eupentacta quinquesemita
GATGGTGTTCAATTCGTACCTATGGTGGTGTTCTATCCGTATATATGATGGTGATCTGTTCGTACATATGTGGGTGTTTCATTCGTACATATTATGGTGTTCAACTCATACATGTGTTCCATATGTACATATAATGCTGTTCCATCCGTATATATGATGTACTTTCCGTACATATGATGGTGCTCCATCCTTACATATGATGGTGTTCCATCCGTTAATATGATAGTGTACCATCCATTCATATGATTGTGTTCCATCCGTACATGTGATCGTGTTCTGTCAGTACATATGATGGTGTTCAATCCGTTATACCTATGGTGGTGTTCTACCCGTACATATGATGGTGTTGTGTTCGTACAGATGTTGGTGTTCCATTCGTACATATGGTGGTGTCCCATCTGAACATATGATAGTATTCCATCCGTACATATCGTGTTCCATCCGACTGGAAATGTCGACAGAGGCACTTTAACACCAAGAGTCAACCAAATTGTGCTACATGTGTGGGAAGCTTCAGATTAATCGTCGCTGTTACGTGGGAATCGTTGGGGACGTACCAAAAAAATCATTAACGTCGTTCAACTAAGAATGTTTGCGGAAGATAGGAACTATTTTCGCAGATTGTATTTCCTGATTAGAAAGGTTGATGAAAACTGGTGATTCCCATATGTACCAACAGTGCTGAAAACAACTTCACCCGTAGTGTAAATGTGTACGAAAAGTGCGTTCTAAACATTGGCGATAGAGTGCTATGGTACATGGTTATTCGATGATCCTTCAGTGGCCCACTGAACCCATATCATTCGAATAGATTCGAATCGTTAAAATGCACGGTAAAGCCCATTAATTGGTGTCACCCCGCTTATGTAGGCCTATTAATGATATGACATGGTCTCAATGCAGTTTTCACATTATATAATGAGAGTGGCCTACAGTATTCTGATAAGGTCAATTCCTGCAACATGTTGATATTTAACCAAGTTGTAATATCTCATGTACATGTATGTATTGTACATATATGTAAATATGTTGGGGAGGAAAAGAAATGAAATGTAATGCGAAAAGGTGATGCGCGTGAAAAAGGCACTCGCATTCATCAGATGAGGACGGTAGATGACGGTCCATCGGGAGCAGGAATTAATATATACGCCTATCCATTTACTCTGGACATCTTTCAAGATATTCTAGCGAGGATGTGTGGAAACAGCGAGGATTCGCTTTCACATCTATATATTCACTCCTCGGCCTAATGCACCGAGGACATCGCCCCTGGATGTATGTGGTGATAAACCATACTAACTCTGAAATATTTACTGAAAAGGATAGACAGTATGGTGTGGCTGTCACAGTGTTTTGATTGGTCAAAACCATATTTGAAATTTGTAGAGATATTTCATTTTCAAGTTGATATTGTACTTCCCGTATAGACCTGCTTCTGTTTGTATAGACCTGCGAAGAGTTCCGGTTGGCACGGTGTTGCATATATTGTAATGATGGACGCTTAGAAATTACATTTGTTATAATTAAATAATCAAACAGTATATTCATCATGCCTTCATCCTTATTCGGTGGAGCGTGTGATATATCACTCACTTAGATCTCATCTCAAATATGTGGGGGTATCGCGAAAATATCGATTCAATCCACGAAATTTGTGAGATCTGCTATACATGTGCCTAAGATTAAAATTCATGATGGAGAGATGGATATCAAGAAGACATATCTACAAATTGAACGTACAAGTCGAGTTCTATAAATGTGTATGCAGTATGTATCTGGTATATTATAATAATAGAGCTCTGGTTCATATTCAGCACTGGCTGACTGGTAGCCATTTTCTACAGACAATAGGCCAGTTCACGGTTATCAATGCGCATGCTCACAGCAGCTAAACCTAATAAAATGTTCGGGAACTTACGACATTTGACACAGACTTATCGTTACAGGGTATCTTTAAACTGCAATAACTCGTTGGAAATTACGTCATCTCACCCAATCTTCGACTATGTTATTGTCCTCTCAATGAGTGAACATGCTTATTGGACGCTGCGCACTGAAATGCAAGAATTTCGTTATAACGCAAACCGTATCAAATACATGAACAGATCATCGATTCTAACAATATACACTGAGCTATCAGCCTATATCATTGGACACTCCGGTGCGTATCTACTGTGGATATGCTAAATGTAGAGCAAGTCCGGCTTCAAGAACCTAGGCATCTTATTCGACTCTACCATGAATATGAGTTTGCACGTGTCGTCCATATGTCGTACGGTTAATTTTCATCTTCGTAATATCTCCAGAATTCGCAGATATATCGATCAGAATACCTGTGCACATGCAGTGAGATCCCTAGTTCTTTCTCGGTTGGACTACTGCAACTCTTTACTGGGTTGGAATCTCTCAGACCAATGTTCAGCGCTTGCAGAAACTCCAAAATCCAGCTGCTTGCTTGTTTTTTGGCGTTAATGGGCGTACCAGTGATCCGCCCTTATTACGCGAGTTGCACTGGTTGCCGGTACAACAGAGGATTGAATTTAAGATCTTACTGCATGGGTACAACTGTGTCAATGGCTTGTCCCCATCATATCTTCAAAAGCTTCTAGGCATCCATGAACCCACCCGCACTGGCCTGCGATCATCAAGCGACCCCCTGCGCCTTGCTGTCCCATATACAAAACGGGTCATTGGAGATGGTTGTTTCTCCGTCTCATGTACCAGTATTAGTAGATGATTTGACATGATGGCTACCGAGTACCGAGTTGGAATGGTTCCGAACTACATTGGTCAAGCGATGCTCAAACAGGTTTGCATAGACGAATCCTCATACGGAGCATGAGAATAGAAGCCGCGTTTCTGACCTAAATATAACAAACTTACACAATGATGGTTTTAACAGGTCTGGAAACACCATGAAAGTGAGTTTTATTCCCTCGATTTGTATTCTATTTGTTCACCCCGCAACATACAGGGTGACGAGGCGGTTGGTTTGTTTTTCATGAAGATGTGGGACAGTTATTTATCGTCCCCATCCGACTGACGTGGGTGCGGTTTCTCTCGGTCGATCATTCCTCCACACGAGAGAGAGGCGAAGGAAAATTTCGGTATATCATGTTAACCCTGACGTATCCTATACGCCTTGTCTGACATGGGACTGTTTGGTCAACCAGTTATGCCAGTAGAATGCAGAACACCACAGGAGATCACATGGCATTGCGTTGTTTGTGACTCAACCATAGCAGAAGAATAAATAACGGTAACATATTGTATAGCAAACAACCTTTATTAAATGAACTGATGAATCATGACCATCTGTATTAGTCATTGCAATGACTTGTGTTATCAGGAGATACTAATTGAAAACGAAGGAACACAACAATAGACACAATTGTCAGAGTAAAAACAGTAACAGATGCCACGGCATCATTACATTATATAGTTCGTCCTGTGTGCGCCATTATTGTTCTACTGTAACCATTTCTTCTTGCCTGCGTCCATTGATGTTGTACCGTACTATCATGCTAGTTACCTGAATTTTTCACCTTTGCTGTCCAATCCCATGAAAATGTCCTGGTTAATCAAACATGATGTACGTAACACGATTCTGACCGAAGATCACCAATTCATGATGGCATTAATACTTTCCATTGTAGACTCTTGGTCTCTTTTAATCCATCATTGATCCGCGTTGATCCGTGGTCTCAAGACTGATTCATCCAGATGATTCGTCTATTCTTGTGTTAAAGTGTTCATTTCCTGGCAGGTTTGACCAGTGCAAACATAGTGTACGTTCATCACCGAGGTCTATTTCTTTCGAATAATGGACGCGTGTGATGATATGTTTGCTTCCTTCCAGATTGTTTAACACCACGCTGACGCCAATGGAGAAGAAACAATTATAACTGACTGCTTTGCGGATACAGTAAACAAAGTCGAGTGACCCTAATACGATGCAGAATATCTCAGCTGAAATTTCTCTTAGCAATCGATTACTTTTCCAAAACTCGGTTAGTGTTTCACTATTATATATCATGAAAGATCAGGTGTGATTTGATTTGATTTTATCATTGCTACAGGGTCACAGAAATTTCTATAGGGTTCCTTTTAGAACCAAAAAAGGTTCTAAAAGGGTTCTTTAGCCAACACAATGGTTCCTCCAGCTTCAAGAACCTTTTTGGAAAAAATTATGGAGAACCCTCAATGGTTCTTGGTAAAACGGTAAAAAATGTTTTTAGCCAAGAAGAAATGATTCTTCACAGTTGAAAAGGACTAAGTTTGTTTACATTTCTCTTGAATTTGCATATTACATAAAAACAAAAAAGTAAATGTACCCTTAGGTCTTATTTGAAAATTGAAAGTTCTTCAAAGAACCATTCTAAGGTTCTTTTCAGAACCTTATAGGCCAAAAAAGGGTTCTTAAACGAACCATTTTTTCTAAGAGTGTGGTCAGTCAATCTCACTCCCACCTGACCTTTGTACTTTGGTCATTATCATCAATATGAACGTTCGCATGAACAGATTGTACACTGCATACGGATATGTTACGGATATAGAACGGGTCTGGGTTTCATAACGGGTTTTTCTTCAAATAAGGGTTCAGAATTCGGGCTAACTATGATAATATAGGTTAGAGAAAATTCTGACAACGTTATACACGTAACAAATATTGAATTGTGTAAAGTTTTGAAAGCTTCTCAACCTCTATAGACGTGTTAGCACATTGCGATCTTGTTAAATGTTGAGAAAGATGTCCTTAACGTGCTTTGTTCACTGGACATTGCTAGACATGTCCAGAGACTGAACGGCTCTCAAAAGTGTGGCCGAAATTGTGCTTAGTAACTGTTGATTACTAAAGCACTATTTCCAACGTCATATGGTCATGATGATATAGCTCCTTTTGACAGGCTCGTGCCTCAAATCTGGATATTTGGTCCCAACTGATTGATTGAACAGCTATAGCTCAACAAGGTCTGGTGTGTTTTGCTTGATGCTCCCATGCAGGGTGTGTGGAGAGATCCCCCAGTTGATTGGAGGGACAGACCCCCCCCCCCCTCTCAGTGAGACAAGGCGGGAAGAAACTGTCGTATACATGCGACAGCTTGTATCCACATTCATCTCTATTCATAGTCCATCTCCTGCGTATCTATATGGACTCTGTCTCATAGTGACCTGAAATTCACTAGCCGGGTCTCTGACATCCTTCTATCTAGGTAGGCGGTTTTTGCCAACCATGTATAGTCTGTGTGAGTCGACGTGTGTCACTGTTGAGACTGTTTTAATGTGCGTGAACCGGTTTCACAGACATTGGAACACACTGTGCACTACCACGCACCCTGACTACATCGTGATTCATATCGATACCACTAGGCATGAGTTACATTCACAGCCTCGATCATAGGCCACGCTGGACTAGAGACTTGCGAAAATGGAAACTTATTCTTATTGTTCACTAACTTATATATCATGATGCCTAATTGGGTGGTGACTGATGTCGTCAGATGACGCAAGTCATTCTATTGTCACTAATGAGTGAAACGAAAACCAGGGCGCTTGATCCTGGTTCATAAATTTCATAGTTCATTGACTCCAAGATCATTCACCAGTTCACTGGGAGAATGACTGTTCCATACAACAACGCCGAGACTGAAAACATTCTCGTATGTTCATAAATTGGTGCGAATTAGTTGGAGTCCTCTATCATTACAAGGCAGACATCAGGCTAAGCCTTCCGTGTATTCTGCAGCAGTAGCAGAATAATTGGTTCTGGGTAAACTGGGGTGCTTTATTCCATCGCGCAGCACCTCCCCATCACGGAAATGTTCAGATGATAACGGTATACTTATGTGTACTATACCCAGTATACCGACGAATTCCAAAATAATGCCGAATAGTTGTTGTAGTAAACAGTACAATATCTCATTCCCCTTATATCAAATTATGATTTGTCTGGCTCGATCTGGGACAGTGATGGCAGGTGGGGATATACACACACGTCATTCATGTAGAGATGTATCCTCTCTGACCAGTTCTCAATGAATTCAAACTGGAAAATGTCCGTCAAGTTGGAAGGCTACTTGGCGATCCAGCTCGAACAGGAATCCGAAGTCCACGATCCATGCATATAGGCTGTATGCAACAAAACTCACATGAAACGGGAGTCGCGAGCAGAGACAAGTAACAGACAAGAATTTGCTAGATTTTGTTTGCAGAGATACAAACAGGTCTCGTGGTAGAACAACATTGTCGGAAAACTATGGTACGTGCATGCACCCGGAACGACAAACACCTTTCGTATTCCCGTGCGACAGATAGTTTCTCTAGAATATTTATTGGCCGTTCTATTCATGAAGCCGTTTTACGGTATATATAATCATGATTTCGTCAATGTATTATCAATTACCAGTTATTGAACGAATGTTCGTTAGAAAAAATCATTCGGCATACGCATCCGTACACATGGATTCCTACCTTAACGCGCCTGTCGCGATGTTTGTGTCTACTGATCCGATCTGAACTAATCAGAACAAACTTAACTGCAAACTACTATAACTACTGAACTAAATCGTGCATTCCCAGCTAATTACATTGATAATGCAACAGAACGGACTGAGTCCATTTCCTACAAAAAACATGCATTTTGCATTATTAAAGGACTTCCAGTGTAAGATTTCAGGACCCCTGCAAAACTTGCAATATACCGTAGTTACTGGTTCCATATACCATATTGTTCCTATTTTGAGAATAGTTTGAGTTGGAATAAGTTTTCACACCTATCGAGTTTCCTGTAATGATCCGCCCGTTCCGGTGATGGATGGGATTCCGTACTGAGGGAGACGGGTCGGCGTATGTTGCCCGTTCGTTTACAAGCTCCACTCTCCCGAGGAGCTGAGCTACTTTAAATATTCATGTACGTTTCACAGCTAAACAGGAGATGTGTAATCCATCATTCTATTCATCTATTGTTATAAACTTCTCAGTGTGATCGCGGGCAATATCAGAGAAATCTAACAACAATAAAAAGCGATTCAAGCATCTTAGAGATGTGCTTAATAGACATATGGTCAATGTAAATTTAATAAATAGGCCAACTCTATACCCATCGATTTATATCCTTACTAGTAATCGGAAATAACCAGATGGTATTTGGATGGAAGTGAATACAAACGTTTCATGAGAAGTATAAGAAAAAATGACACAGACAATGAACAATACCACACACATCGCTATTTTTATAATGGCGCATAGTTATCAATGTCGATGTCGTTATGGATTTCGATGTCGTTTACATCAAATCTCTTTTATTCGCATATCTATACTATGCCTACATCACATGACAAAACCCATGCGGCCGAATCTCATCGAATATACGATATCGCCTGATGAAGGGTCACCAATTTCATCGGTTCTTGACGCTGGAAATTATAGCACTATAATCTGACCCAAACTTGTGATATAACTAATAGTTAACGTGTATGTTTCGCGATAGTAATTCATTGATAGGTTACTTCATTCCCAATAATTAATGTCGATCGCAAATCACACACCATTATGTACAATATACGAGGGAATTTGATCTGAAACGGAATATTATATATTTAGGACTATTTAATGTCATATATAGCGTTCATGAATATGGGAAAATAGCGCCTGAGACAGGAGGCATGATAGCATACATTACCTCTTATTATATTTTCCTCAAAATATTATTTGTTCCATCATTAAGACCCATTTCATTAGATTTGTGTTTTTCTACAGTTAAACATCAAAACATTTGTACGTAGTTTTAATCTGCCGAAGAATACATACTGCATTGAATTAGTATTGGCAAAAAATCGGACCGCAATTAAACACCACTATATGCACCATTAAGGATCGGGTAGTATGATCAGTTACTAATATTAATACTACTACTACTACTACTACTACTACTACTACTACTACTACTACTACTACTACTACTACTACTACTACTACTACTACAAATAATAATAATGATAATAATAGTGATGATAATAATAATAATAATAATAATAATAATGATAATAATAATAATAATAATAATGATAATAAATAAAGGCCTATTGATAGATCCATTCGATACAAAGTTGTCTGATATCCTTCTTTTTACAACACTGGTTCGTTATATCAACAACACAGACGCATTACACTGGCGGAAGGCCAGGCTCTTCATGTATATCACATACAATTGTCTGGAAAGTAGGGTTGCTATAAGCCTAGTTGCGTGTAGGATTGCGTACACGGTGAACTTCTCTGTCACACCCGAGTCGATGATGGATGGTTCTCCCTACCGAGGGAGACGAGTCGGCGCATGTTGCCCTGGCTGCTGGCTGACTCCCCTTCACGGGTGGAACTACCTTAAATATTCATGTACGTTCACAGCTTTGTGGGCGGTATGCGATCCATCATCTTATGAAGGTTTTGCGTTTTAGCCTGTCTGTTCGATTGTGGCGTTATATATTTGAGAAAAAAACGTGCCAAGATGAGCAGCAATAGAGGTTTGGTTAATGAAGAATCAAGCCATGTGATGTGGGAGTGAAGGTAAATATAGCGACTCCGTATATATATGCTCCACTTGTATTTAACAAAGTCAAAGAGAACACAACTAGGGTTCAGTTTTCACCTTCGACGAGTAGACAATTATATGTGATCACTTCGTATGTATGACCATCATAGTGAGTTGAAATGATTCGGCTAATATACCTATCTTTTTTTAGTTCACTCAAACACAGTAAAATATATAGATACTATATGGAAGATAGTTTTAGTAATAGGTAGACTCACTTTCCATCAGGTTGGTTAATAAAGGTAAATTGATTGTGCACTATTTTGTTCTTAATTGATTGTGTTCATTTTATCCATCTATTTATTTATTAATTATTTGTTTTAGATAACTTCTAATATGTAATTCGATCAACCTAGAGACGTATCAGGATTAGCTGACGCGATTAGGTACATGTCCTCTTTTAATCTCCCCTGGATATCCGGACAAATATAATCTGCTCGGTGCAGACTCCAACGACTGTGTACTTAACCCGTGTATTCCATGACCTCTTGGGATCGACTCCTGATACCATTCCACTATAGTATGTTGGCCATATTGCTACGAAAATGTTCTCAGTTCGTTCCGAATGATCATTCTCTATCTCCACCCTTTCTGAAAGAGTGAGTGAAACGTAGTGCGACTACAAAGAATATCGAATAAGATCGGATAGCCACTCAATCGAGATGGACGTTTGGATTTCATCCACCGGCAATAACAACAGGGCAGTAGATGGCAGAAGACACATCACAATATCATGGTGGCCATATTGCGAAGAAAGTATTTCCAGTTCATCCTAAGTGACCATTCTATATCCTCATCCCTCTTCGACAAATTTGGGTAAAACGTAGCGCGAGTACAAAATACATCGAACACGATCGAATTGCAACCTAATTGAAATGGACGCTTTGGATTTCATCCACCGGAAATAACGACAGGGTAGCAGATGGAAATTCGATGGCGAACGAAGGCAAACATATCGAAAATGAACGGATTCTCATCAAATGAGACAATTCGGTTAGGCGATACTGAAATTGGTTAACATAGTCGAACATTCATAGATGTACCCGAATATATCAGGCGACTTTACATGAGATCAGTAGCCGTGGGAGATTGATGCAGCGGTATATGGTCGCAAGCGTGTTATTAGTCAGAGGGTCGTGGCTGGACATAGGGAATGAATAAGTACAGGGTTGTTTTATCAATGGAGGGCGTATCGGATTTGCCAGTGAATCTGTGCATGAGGGGGGGTAGAGTGCAAAGATATTCAGGCATGCATAGTTTCAGCGCGCCCGGTCAGGCGTGGTAGTGAGTATGCGTTTGTGTGACTGTGACACAGCACACGCACGAGTATGAGGCTGGTAATCACAGCAGAGCCTATTATAACAGCAAGTAACAATTATAAATGTTCGCCATAGCATCAATATCAATAGTGTCGATTTTCAATCTTGTCTATTGTCCGTGTCATTGTTTCTTATATTTCTCATGAAACCTTTTAATTTATTTCCCCCCGAATACTTTATGGGTATCTTCGATAACTTGATATTAAACGATTATTTTGGAGGTGGCCCAATTGTTCTGATTATATTGACGATATGTCTGTTGACACATATATGTGATGCTTGTATCACTTCATATTGTTGCTTTCTGTTATATAATCTGCTATCACACTGAGAGGTTCATAAACAATACACGAATAGAATGATGGATAATACATCTCCTGTTTAGCTGCAGCCAATTATCCACATTTCCTGCAGGGCATATCCTCCAGTTTTAACACATTGTGTTCCTGATATACCCTATATAACTGTGCTAACTGGGTGGTTAGCTCTGAAACGTACATGAATATTTAAAGGCCAGGTGAAGGGTTAATTCATTGCTTCGAAACTTGCATAGATGAAAAGAGCATAATTCAATACCCTAAATTCCAAATTTGAAGTTCCCAACTTGTGGTATCTTTGTGTTATCTGTATTAATAGGTTAGATCTGATGACGTCACGAAGGGAACCAAATGAATGTTCATATTGAGATTACACGATAATAACTGATTTTTCATCTCTCCATCAGTGGAAAGTGCGAGTGAATTTTTCCCTTCTAAGTCAATGATTACTTGCATCTATATCTTCCTTAAAATAATGTGAACTATTTTCCATATCAGGCTGACATTTTTTGTGTGACAGAGTTTTTAAAAAGTCAAATTTGCATTGACTTTACACTGAGCATGCTTCGCTAATCCTTCCCCTTGTCTTATTGACTGAAATACATTTTTAGGGTTGGATTATCTTTGTATACTGGTCAAAGGGAATCATCTGCAGAGTTATGTTCAGCACTTCCATTGGTCTTTAACAAACCAGCCTTGTTTTGTGGAATTTATATTTCGTTCCAATAATCATCATTTCCTTTTTGCTATGTGTACTGACTCGTTTTACTGGATACGATTTCAGAGATCGGACATGCATCTTTCTTGTTTGCAACACGAAACCCAATCATATAATCTCCCAAACATATCGTTCGTGGTCGGCGTCATGTGTGGAATGTCCCTTCCCTGGAGCACATTCAGTGTAATACTCAGGCTTGTTATCCAGCAGCTATGAATAGACGAGGTCGGTAGTAAGGGCTCAGCTATTCTCATTTAGCTGATATTTTCATCCTTCAGCAGCTTGTTGGCTCTGATTTCCCTGGAGAATCCTCCTGTCATCCGGTCTACGGTAACGGTTCACACTACGGCGTTGTTGAAGGCGCTCCCCTGATTCTCTCTGTTTGTAGACCACAGTGTTGTACGCTATCGGCACCATGCTGCGTATTATTTAGCGTGATTAACTAGGGTATCGAGCTTCAAAATTCACTTGGACCAATGACCTTTCCGCTGACAGTTAGCAGTGTTATGGGTTTGTGTTACATCTTTCCAATATCTCTATCGTGCATCTATAGGTGGCAATTCTGGGAGGCAGGGGGAGAAAGGGTGTCGGTTGGCTTGGCAGTGGCATGTACTGTAAAGAGGGAGAGGGGTTTGGGTGGATGCGGAGGGAATGTACCGGTATGCTTTTGCAGGGCTGATTCAGGAGGGGAGAGGGGCGAGCGCACCAGGCGGATTCAGAGGGGAGAGTGCACCAGGTAGGAGCAGGATGGGGAGGGAGGGAGGGGGGGGGGGGGGGGGATGGGTGCAGCCCGAGGGTGG